>JH430973.1:4132-15443 GCA_000239455.1 Strigamia maritima | reverse complement strand
ATAAACCACTGAAAAGACTGGTGAACAGTCGAAAGGCCTATGGTAGATAGAATAATGAAAGATTAAACTAGAAGTATATCCATAATGTCATTACACTAAATTTTAAATAATTTTTGGTTAGAAATTCCAATTTGTAAATTTTCAAAGCTCTTTCAAGGTTTATTTTTGTAGTTATAGTTTTTGCAATAGGGTTAATGGGTGTTGACATTTATATTAGCATAGTTTATCCCTCTTTGAATCATCTTAGAGTTTAAGATGACGGAAAAAGACGGAATTTTGAGTTTCAAAAAATTGAATGAATTAAATTACTTAAGTTGGAAACAGGACATGTTATCTTGTTTGGCCAGTAAGGGGATAAGCGACTTCATTGAAGCATGTTTTGGCCGTAGGGTCAACCCCAGCAGAGACTAGGCAAATTAATATTGATAAGTCCAAGGCGGAGGGTATGATTTTCCTGGGTATCGAGGATAAATTGAAATGTTTGTTAGACGGGATCACAGAACCCGACAAGCGTTGGGAGAAGCTTGCCAAAACATATGAGCCCAAGTCCAAAGCGCGTATTGCGCGTTTGTTAGGTCAGTTCCATCTTGCGCAGATGGAACCCAATGAAAGCATCATTCTGTTTCTTAATCGAATTAGGCAGTTGTCGCGAAATTTAGAATTAGCGGGAAAGAAAATTGATGACTCCGACATAGCTTATCGAATGCTATGTACGCTACCCCCGCAGTATGATGTTGTTGTTAGCCAAATTTATGAGTGGTCGAATGACGACATGAAACCAACAAAAGTTGAAGAGGCTTTAATCGAAGAATACGAACGTTTGAAATCGTGCAATCAACGAACCAAAGTTATGAATAATGGGGATAATGCTTTATCAACCGCCAATAGGGGTTCTAGCAAGGGTAAATCGAATACAAGCGTTATTTCTTACAATTGCGCGATAAAGGGTCATTATTCTAAAGATTGTCGGAAGAAATCCAAGAAAGAGGTTACTTGTTCCATTTGCAAAACTGTGGGCCATTATGCCGCTACCTGTAGAAAGGGAAAGTCACCCAAGGGGTCAGCAGCGGGTGCTAGTAGTTCAGTCTCTTTCTCATCTTTTGATGATGTACTAATTGTTGATAATAAGGTTTTATGTACTGAAACTAATCAGTGGATATGGGATACTGGTTCAGGTACCCATTTATGTTATGATAAGAATTTATTTGTTCACTTAATGATGGGTAAGCCGTATAAAATGAATGCTTATTCTGGAACCTTTGATGTTGAAGGGGTTGGCACTGTACGATTTAACCATTTAATTGGGAGGGTCAACCATAGGATCACACTAAATAATGTGGGGTATGCGCCAAGTGGCAAAAGAAACCTAATTAGTAGGTCCAGGGCTATGGAAGTTGGTTGCTCTTGAGTGGCCAAGTCCAACGAGATCCTCGTTAAGAACAAAAATGATAAGCCAATATTAAAAATTGTTCGAGATAGAGGTTTATTTAAGTTGCAAGCAATTAAGGATACCCCAAACCAAATTTGTCGTATGCTGAAGCAGTTAAAACTGGGATCTCCAATAAATCGAGAGTTAATGTAGCAGAAAAAACTTCTGGTGATTTAGAGTTGTGGCATCGGAGATTGATGCACACAAATGTAGTCTTTAGTGAAAATGTCTAAAGAAAATGTAACTAGGGGTTTACCGGATTTAACTAAGAAGGATCTGAATTGCACAACGTGCATGCAGACGAAACAAACCAAAAAATTTGGGAAAGCAAAAACTAACATTTCGACCAAGGGGGTTTTAGAACTTGTCCACATTGACGTATGGGGCCCTACTAAGTATGATAGTAAGGGTGGGGCAAGATACTACGTATCATTCATTGATGACTATTCTTGTTGGGTTAAAGTTTATGTAATAAAGAAAAAATCCCAAGTTAGCGATTGTTTCGAGGATTATCAAGTATATATAAGAGATATATCAAGTATATTGGAAAACTAACGGTAAAGCATATCAAACGTATTAGATCCAATAATGGGACTGAATATGTAAATGATAAGGTTAAGAGAATCCTCGAGCAGCATAATATTAAACATGAGTTACTCACCATATATGAACGGTGTGGCTGAGAGATTTAATAGGTCAGCCATAGAGGCACTTCGGGCAGCTATCATATATGATGGTTTAGATAGGGCCTGGTGGGCCGAGGTATTGATGGCCTTTACTCATGTTAAGAACCGTTTAAGTCAAAAGTTATTGGAGGCTTGACACCTTATGAGAGGGTTTTTGACCGCAAACCCAATATAAACTATTTCCGAGTAATTGGATCAAGGTGTTTTCGGCTGTTACCTAAGGTTCAAAGAGACAGTAAACTTGGAGATGTATCCAAGAAATGCATATTAGTGAGTTATTCGTGGAACACGAAAGATTATCGTGTCTACGATCCAAGTGATGACAAAATCTACAACACACAAGACGTGCGTTTTGTAGAAATTCAACATAAAAATGAAAAAGACAATGTTATTAATTTTGATGTTAATGATAAAGGGGACCGGGGGAATGATGTTAATGCTCCTACTCCCATACCTATTGTTCCCAAACTAACATTGCCCAAGGTTATTTCAAAAGTCGATCAACCAAAGGTAGCTGAATGTTGGGAAAGACGGGCCAAACAACGACCACAGACAGGCAGTCATCCTGGTCGTTATGACGCTACTTTATCATTTAAGGGACAAAACTTTAGGTCTACTAAAGCTGTTATCAAGTATTGTAAGATAACAATATTGATTACTCCTTAGAGAGTGTGAGGGATTCATTTAAGTATAACAACCCTTATGTCGGGGCATGGGATGTTAGCAAAGTTGCCGACGGGGGAAGAGCGGATGATTCTCTACTGATTCTCCAGATGAGGGTGGATCGACAACTTATGCACATGAATTTCATTTAGCAGATTTCAGTATTTATTTTAGTGGTTGGAATGCTCGAATATTGATTTAGCCAACCCATTAACGTTTCAAGAAGCTATTGTTGCCCATGATAAGGCTGATTGAGAATTAGCGATGGTGGACGAGATCAAAACTCTAGCTGAAAGAGAAGTTTTCAGAGAGGTTGATAGGATTGATAACATGAAAGTATTGGATTACAAGTGCGTTTTCGTACGCAAGTGCGACTCGACTGGCAAAGTCATACGCCATCGTGCTAGGCTTGTAGCTAGGGGGTTTCTGCAAGAGCAGGGTACAGAGTTTAATGAAGTTTATAATCCGGTTGTCAATTTTATTGTTGTCAGGTTTTAATTTATTGTTCTTGTTTTATTCTTGAAGTGCGTAGACACACATCTTGATGTCAAGTGTGCGTTCCTCTATGGGGATTTGCCAGAAAATGTTTATATGTTCATTCCGGAAGTCCTGCGTCTAAAGAATACTAGGGTTTGGAAGCTTTGCAAATCTCTTTATGGTCTCAAACAGGCGGAAAGGCAATAGTACCTCAAGCTGAGTGAGGAGATTACTAAATTAGGGTTTGATAAGTTTCTTTCCACCCAGTGTGTTTATCGTCTTGGATGGGATGTTATCATCTTATTCTACGTCGATGATATTATTGTGTTCTTAGGTATAGATATAATACGGGAATCGGAAGGGTTACAATTTAGCCAAACGTCTTATATCAATGAACTTATGAAAAGATTTAGCAATTTTCCATTTAAGCGAGTGGCAGAGCCGTTTAAAGTAGGGTTCGATTTAGCGGAGTTAAGTGTTGAGGGCGATATTCTAGACTCATGTACTTATCCGTATAGGACCTTAGTGGGTATTTTGCTATTCGTTTCACTGTATACTAGACCGGATATTTGCGTTGCCATTGGCATACTGGCTCGTTATAATGCTAAGCCGAGGTTAGTCCACTGGAATTGCTTACTGCAATTGTGGAACTACGTTCTAAGTACGAGAGAGAAGACTATTCATCTTAGAAGTGAATTTGATTTGTCGGTTAACTGTTTTGCCGACGCTAGTTGGGCGACATCTCCTGATGACAGGAAATCCATTACTGGATATATCGTTTGCATTGGTAATAACCCTGTGATTTGGAGAACGACTAAACAGAATTTGGTTACAATGAGTGCTATGGAAGCTGAATTGATAGCATTGTCTGAGTTGGTGAAAGAGATCATTTGGTTCAGACATTTGTTGAATGAAGTCAGTGAAGTCCGGAATTTAGACTTTGGTAAAGTTTCTGTGAATTGCAATAACCGGACGGCCATACACTTTATATGTAATGATGTAGAAAATTCAAAGACTAAATATATTGACTTGAAACTTCAGTTTGTGAAGGAAAACTATCAAAGTGATTTATTTGGTCTGCAATATGTTTACACCAAAAAGAATTTGGCGGACATACTAACGAAGCATGTTAATAAAGATAAAATAACAGTTATGTAAATATTTGGATATCTTTGTTTAGTTTTGGTTATTGTTGCTATTTGATGGGATAAATACAAACGGAAAAATTGTTAATATAGGTTCTCATTTAATTTGTATTTATTTAGTATATTATGTTTCTATTTATTATGTTTTGTTGTCTCCTGTGAGACACTGTATCAATTGTAAGTTGTATTTTATATTTGGGTGTCACCTGTGGAATACCGTAGGTTTGAGGCCACCTGGTTTTTATATGAAATAAAAACTTAGCACTCGCGATATTGCGATTTGTTCAGTCAACTCGCTTTTTCCTTGTGTCTCCAGTTTATGCATCCGAGTGTGCACCAGTTCCTACACTAAAATAACATCATGCACGGTTTGATTCACGCGCTCGGCAATTCCGTTCATCTGAGGTGAGTACGAGTTTGTATGCTGTGCACCGACACCTTCACTCTCAAGATGTCTAACAAACTCATTCGACATGAACTCTCCACCCAAGTCTGTTCTGACTGCCTTAATCTTGTGACCTGACATCCTTTCAACACGCTTCTGAAATTTTAAATAAGCTTGAAAAGTGTCACTTTTGGCTTTGATTGGAAAAATCCAAGTATATCGGGTTGCGTCATCAACAAAACAAAATAAAAATTTTGCATTGCCGAAAGAATTAACAGGGCTTGGTCTCCACAAATCCATATGTAAAAGACCAAGGGGCTCGGAAACAGTCAACCCTGACTCCTTATTTGCATAAGTGGCCCTCTTGGATTTGACGACCTTGCAAACTTTACAATTTAATTTTTCAACCCGCTTGGGAATTTCAATTCCCTTAACTTGCGCATTTCCAACCAAATAATTCATACCACGTGAATACTGATGGCCCAGTCTACGGTGCCATAACTCTACCAAACTTAAATAATTTTTATCGTTTTTATTTGCCAAAATTGAATCAGACTGCTTAACATTACATGACTTATCTACTGTAACATCTGCACTTAAAATGTCATTAGCCAACTTGGCTTTACCAACTAATTCATATAATCCGTGCTCAAAATTCAATTTTGCATACGACACACAATCATTAAAGTTCGTTTTATACACACTTTTGATACCATTGTGGGTGTGCACATCATAACTCGCCTTGTCACACTCTGACTCGGAAATTAAATTTCTTTTGAACTTTGGCGCATAACAAACATTCTTCAATGTCACCTCATTTTGGATTCCATCTAAATCATACGTGATAAGCTCAAAATCCCCTACCCCCTCAATGGAAGAATAGCCCTCGCCTAACTCAAGCGGTACCAGCTTAATCGATTGGAAATTTATAAATAAATTTTTATTTGAGCACACGTGATTCGTGCATGCAGAATCCAAATAAAAAGTGCCACTTGACAAAACACTAGACAATGCAACAATATCATGAATATCAAAATAGGATGAGCATAAAAGGCACCTCTCTTACCACTCAAAACCTTGTCACTATTTTTCACAATACTGTTATTCGCACTTTTGTTTTCACACCTTTTTCTCGGACTTGGACAGTCTTTTGCAAAATGGCCAAGGCCAGAACAATTGAAGCACTGTAAGCTAAAACGCCTACCACCTGAGTTGCGCTGATCACTTGAAGTAAATGACCCACTAGGAGCAGACACACTTTCACTTTCATTCGATTTTGACGTGCCTTTGCCAAATTTCGACTTTGGTTTCTGGCGAGATGTCGCTGAAAAGGCTTTGTTGTCCTCAACAGTAGTCTTTGAGGACTTCTCGGCTTCCAAATGACGATAATTATCTTCGGCAAGAAGGGCCATGCGGACATTTTCAAAAGTAAATTTGTTGTCATCCCATTGATCGATTATTTGCCGCAAACTATCGAATCCCTCGCCGACACGATTGATCAGTGTATACGTGCGCTCCTCTGCAGCAGTCATCTTGAGTGCTTCGACCTCTTTTCCAGCCGTATCAACTCTGTCGATAAAGGTACTCATTGACTCACCATTTTTCCTTTGGATAAGACAAAAATCCTCATGTAATTTTGTCTTTCGGGATCGAGAACTTGGCTCAAACACTTGTTTTAAGTGCTCCCAGACCAACTTGGTCGTTGCATGTTTGACAGCTGTATCACAAAACTCCTCGGAAACGGAATTGATGAGGATTGCATGTGAACGGAATGAAAACATGGCAACGCAAAAGGCCCGGAATTTCTGCACAAAATGGCCAAAAATGCACTTTCTGACTTTGGACGCAAACTCGATTTTTTCCTGCCGTTTTTCACTGCACGCGGTCCGCCACTCGTAATCGCTAGGCCCGTCTCGCCACATGGTCCTTGAATGTTCGCCAACGTTGCCCTCGGCTTCTCGGCGTCGTACTCGTCGCGGCACTCGTTTATATGTGCCGGCGGGCAGTTTATGATGCAGCAAACACTTTAATAACGACACTCTTGCTATAAAACGAACTTACGGCTGGTTTATTAACTTTTTAAAAGCAGATGCCAACTTGGCATGGCTACTGCCATCTTGGCGGTACAGGCAGACTGACTCCGGTGCATCACATGACTCATGTGATCACCTGATGTCACACAAGTGATTGATGACAGGTGACTTCAACATTTTATGCCACTTATTGTCAATCACCAACAAAGAAAGACAATGTGTCGTCTGCTTTACATCAAGATTATAAGCAGACAACACTCAAAACACAACAAATGACTTGATCAGTTTACACATTGACAAATCCGGCAATAATACATCACATTCGGTATTTCAACAGTCAAATCAATATTATAATAGTCACAACAATTCCCAACTTGATACAAACTCTTGTTTCCAATGTTTAGCAATTATCTATGCTTAAAATTGTGGCACATTGCAACACTAATAATTATTAAAGCATCAATGCATACATTTTCACACAATTATTAAATGGCATGCAAATGACTACTCATATTGTAACAAATATAAGTCATTGTCGCAATACAAGTTCCTAAAATAGGAATCAGAACATAATTATCTCAGAACCAATATGCATTGGGTACATCAAACAACCACACCCAATTTCCTTTTTGCGAATTTTGCTTTGGTCTCCTCTGTTGCCGTTGCAGGCGGTTCCTTGGCGGTGCCTGACTCGTCGGTAAACACGAAGAGGTCATTTTCCTCGAGTAACAACTGAATGTCACGCTTCCAGGTGATGTAGTTGTTTTTGCTGAGCTGCTTGATCCCTGTGGCCTTGGATTTTTTGCCATCGTCCTTTCCCATGGCGAGATAACTGCAAAAACAAGCGAAAAGCGGCAAGAAAAATCCTAAAATTCGAAAACAAATAATTACCGAATTCGCTATTTTCAGTGATTATAGAGGACGCTGCAAAAAAACAAATGGCTGCCGAAGTAGGTAACAGCCACACATTTATATTGTTGTGCATCTTGCATATGGATTATGAAGATTATTCAATGGAATAACTCTATTCTTTTTTCAAAAATTAAAATAACAGCTGATAATTTAATATTTTTAAGTATAGAAATGCTTTTAGTGAAGAAAAACTGCATTTTTATCATTTTGTACTTTTGACGGAGATTCAATAAATTCATGCCATATCAAGTGAATCATCTCCCCATGAAGAAACCAAATCAGTCAAAAAAAAAAATTATCAAATTATCAATTTTTTTCAATAGAAAAACACAGAAAAATCAACAAAAATAACGACAACACATTTATTCCTCACCTTCAACCTAACTTAATCTCATTTTGCAACTCATGTTATCTATCCTACTTATGATAGTTCAATAACTGCTCTCTAGGGTGGCACCACTCAAACTGAAAATAGCGAATTTGGCCCCAAATAAATCCTAGGGGCAAAACGGTGGGCTTTCCTGCTGAACCACCCTCTGCTGCCATGAACATAAGTGGTCAAATACTTCGAGACCGCAGTTGAAATTCGTAAAATGGCCAGAAACCGCATATGTCCGTTTTCTCTAATATCGTCGGGAAACTCGATTCTTCATGCTGCGTATCGACGTCCGTTCGCCGCCAAAGCTGCTCGTGCCGTCTTGCTCTTGGTAGACACTTGCCAATGTCGACCAAAATCGTACTAAGCCTCGCTAGGCTTCCCTGACGTGACTGGTACGCCAATCCCGCGTAATATCCAGCAATGTCGACATAAATGGCCCACAATTATACTCGCTTATATGGCCTATGGTTGTGAATAAATTTCACGAGTAAAGAACGAAACTTACAGCTTTATTCCGCCAAAAAACTCCGGATGATACATATTTTCCAGGTGGGCAAAATGGCGCCCATAACAAAAGTGAGAATAACTATTAATAGACGTGTGACACGTCAATCACATGTCACACCTGTCATATTGACACATGTCTAAAATAACAAGACAGGCAAGGGCGCTTACATCTAGATGGTAGAGCCCTCGCCCTCATAAAAACAAAAACACTCAAATGGTCTGCTATTAACACTTTATTAATTAAATAAATGCAGACCATAACTAACAAAACTACCAACAATTCATAATTCCGTAATGCTCATATGGTTTATGTATTAAATACGCGCAACTTGCCTCATTTCACAAAATAATGCAAGTTGTACGTTTACAAGCAACAAAACAATGCAAACACTCAGCAATCTGACAAAGCAAGACAAAATAATTAATTTGCGTTTATACAACACTGACAACTTCGTGCGCGTGGTTGTCAGTACAACTACCAGTGGTGAATGCTATGAGGAAAAAGATCCGTCTCAGAGATTTATATAGTCTCGCGAGACGTCTGGCCCTCGTTCTGGATTAATTACGTCATACTCATTGTTGCCGGTGTTTAATCCCAGATGGGGCATTGTTGTCGGGAAGCGACACCTCCCGTCTCATTGTTGCGTTTCCGCTTTTCCCAGTTAGGAAATTTTTCGATTGAAGGTTTACCTTCGATCGTTATTATTATCCTTATTTTCCAATGACTTTTCTGTTAACGATGAAGGGGTTTCCCTTTCTGTTACGAAAGTCATATTTTTTAAAAATTGTTTTTGAAGGGGTGATTTTTTGTTTTAATTTTTTAGGTGGTTTAGGTGAGTTTGGTGTTTCTTGTACAGAGTTGATTGTTTTATCTTTGTCTTCTATACTAGCTTCCTTCCTCTCCCCTTCTTGATCTCTCGCTTCGTGAACAATTGGTGGCGTCATGGTGTTAGGGGAGTCTTCCTCTATTACATCATTCGCCGGAACGAATCGTGTATCGAGTGCGTTTCTCGATTGACCTTCGTTATTTGGTTCAGCTTGGCCTTTTGCCCATATTTCTTGAGTAAACTCTGGGAAATATGATGTTAATTCTCGTCCATTAATGGATCTGAATTTTTTATTTGTTGCTAACAATTTTAATCCGTATGCTCCACCGCCATATACGTCGGTGATGATGCAAGGTCCTTCTCTTTTGTCTGCTAAGCTCGCTGTAATGCCCTTAGCTGCGTCGTATAAGACATGAGTGTCTCACCACACGAGATCGTTAATTTTAAACTAGATGACTGAATTTTCTTCTTTGTTGCTTTCTCGTTCCCTCATTTCGAAAATATTAGTCATCATATGTTGATATGTCAATGAGATAATTGTTTCTAACTTGTGGACGTATTGGTGTGGTTTCTCGGGATCTATTGTTAGTTCCTCGTCGAGATTCTTGGGTCCCACGGAGTTCTCAATTCTTTTCCGAAATTTAAGAACGCCGGAGAGAATCCTCGCGTCCTTGAGATGGTCGTTCGAATGCTGAATGCGATCTCTTGCAGGTATTCATCTCATCTTGAATGAACGTCTGTAAATATGGCTAGTACATATTTGTAGGTGTTTAGTAAATCCAACATGTGATTTCAGCCCAATTATGGCTGTGTTTATGTCAGAGATTGTCATAACACAGCTCTGAATTATTTTTTTATAACAAAGGCCCCTGTGTTATAATAATTGCCAATTAGGCATTTAAAATATTGTCTGTTAATTTATTTTGGCAATTATTAATCATTAACGGTTATTTTGGTGTTATTAATTTAGTTAATGGTCTTGGCTGTTTTACCAAATTGGTAGTTTTTGTTTTCATGTAAAAACTGTATTTTATGCACCAATTTGGTCCATTTGTTTGTCATTTCGCCTTTTAGAGAACTGCATGTCAAGTAATCTAGATGTACGACATGAGTTCTCTATTTTACAAAGCATTTCCATCACCTAGGTGATGAGTGGCTATTTTTAGCAATGACTTAATGCTTTGATTCAGCCCGAGACTACAATTTGTCCCCGGTCTTTTCCTTCCTGTCCAGGTTCAGCCAAGACGGCGCCTGTGAAGTGCTCCTGCCAATAAACAAGTTGTTTTAAATGTTTGGACCGTTTGAGAGTGAGTTTTCTCAAAATTACATGCATTAATTCACTTGCGGCATATAAGCAGTGTGTCTGCGGCCGCCGAGAGCCTTTACGCGGCCGAAGAAGTACGCAAGGTCACGTCGCCGGTTCCGAGACGTAGTGCGCGAATCGAAGTTCAGGTACGTCAGCCAGAAGCCGCTCATCCCACATGCGGCTGGAATTCAGCGAGAATTCCCTACATCGTACCAAAGCAAAGCACCATTCGGTGCACATTTGGTTTTCACCTTATTGCGGTATTTTTGATGTCCAGTGCGTACAAGTTGAGTCGAAATTCTGAAATTACTGCCAGGTACCAAGCAAGGTACGAGGAACACAGCCAGCCTATCGCCGGAGCTCTCAGATGCATATTTAGGGCCGACTTTTGGGTCGACGGGAATCGCGGCAACTTTTGGCCGCAGCCGGGCCACCGAGTCCCGCCGAGCAATCTCGGATTTTCCATCCAAAATCAAAATTTCAAAAATTGCAAAAATTTGATTTCCACCAATTTCTTCACCTTTACGGTGCTTGTGGGTCCTGGCCGAATGTATCCCACAAC
>JH430972.1:2090-28599 GCA_000239455.1 Strigamia maritima | reverse complement strand
CCTTGGGATCGATATCATACGTGAGTCCGGGGGAATCAGATTTAGTCAGAAGTCATACATTGAGGGATTGTTTGAACGTTTTAAGAGTTTTGGTTTTAAAACGTTAAGAGCCTTTTAAGGTGGGCATGGACCTCAATGACCTGAATTGTGAGGGCGATGTATTGGACGCCAACGAATATCCATACAGAACTTTAGTGGGTATTTTAATGTTCATATCCAGATATACTAGACCAGATATCTGCGTGGCCATTAATATTTTAGCTAGATATAATTCGGCACCTAAGTTAATTCATTGGTCATGTATTTTGAATTTGTGGAATTATGTTGTGAGTACTAAAGAAAAGAGTATTCATTTAGGTAAGTTATTGAATCTTGATATAGACTGTTATGTAGACGCTAGTTGGGCGACTTTCAGTTTAAAAGATAGGAAATCTATAACCGGATATTGATCTGCATTGGGAAGAGTCCTATCATCTGGAGATGTACCAAGCAGAGTATGGTAACCATGAGCGCCATGGAAGCCGAATTAATAGCATTGTCTGAATTGGTAAAGGAAATGATATGGTTTAAACGTTGTCTTAATGAAGTTGGTAAAATTCAAGATTTGGAGTTTGGTAATTTTGTCGTGCATTGTGACAATAGGGCCGGAATGCATTTTGTTAAGAACGACGTGGAAAACTCGAAAACAAAGTATATTGATGTGAAAAATACAGTTTGTTAAGGAAAGTTATGAATCAAAGTTGTTTAATCTGCAATACATAAATACCAAGAAGAATTTGGCAGACATTTTAACAAAGAGGGTTAATATGCAGAAGATTGCAGATCTATGCAAATATTTAGATGTTTATGGTTTAGAGGGGTTAATAAATAAATTCGACGCTAGTTGGGCGACTTCAGTTAAAGATAGGAAATCTATAACCGGATATTTGATCTGCATTGGGAAGAGTCCTATCATCTGGAGATGTACCAAGCAGAGTTTGGTAACCATGAGCGCCATGGAAGCCGAATTAATAGCATTGTCTGAATTGGTAAAGGAAATGATATGGTTTAAACGTTGTCTTAATGAAGTTGGTAAAATTCAAGATTTGGAGTTTGGTAATTTTGTCGTGCATTGTGACAATAGGGCCGGAATGCATTTTGTTAAGAACGACGTGGAAAACTCGAAAACAAAGTATATTGATGTGAAAATACAGTTTGTTAAGGAAAGTTATGAATCAAAGTTGTTTAATCTGCAATACATAAATACCAAGAAGAATTTGGCAGACATTTTAACAAAGAGGGTTAATATGCAGAAGATTGCAGATCTATGCAAATATTTAGATGTTTATGGTTTAGAGGGTTAATGAATAAATTCGAGCGGGGGAACTTGTTGTTGTTTGCTCATTTAATTGTCTCGTATTTATTCATATGTAACTTATTATTTATTGTCTCTTATGTTTTTCCTTACTTCTTATTTTATGAACTGTATATATAAATGTTGATTGTAAGCCTCCGTAGTTCACGCGGGCTAAATATAGATTTTAAATAAAATTTTTCTACTTGCAACTTTGCAGTGAGACCATATGCATGAGTCTCTTTATTGTGCCTGGAATTTTTAGAGCTTTTCATCAAACTACATATGGATAACATGCTTTAACTTATTTCAAGATTCGATTGGAGTATCACAATCTACAATGCATTGCTTTTTATCCGCAGCTACATGATGGTGGATATTTCCAAGCCTCTCTTATAGGTCGATGTCATCATTTTCAGCCTCTGCTATCATGTTGGATGGTTCATCCTTCCCAGCTTGGCTATTAGTGGCTCATGCGTAGCGCTCATCCAGGAAGCGGCTGTTCTCCAGCGGGTTGCGGATGGTCGCTGATCCGGAGCAGTCAGTTAACACCAACACAGGCCCCTCTCTCAATCTCGGCACCAGATGAGAAAAACAATTATATCAAAAACTTTAGGCCGAGCTAATTGCTCTCATAGGCCAAAGAATAAATACTAAACTAAACTAAAACCATAAACTAAATTTAATTGGAAAAATAAATAAAACTTACATAACTAAAGAAAACCTAAACAAGCACTCCTACTACCTGTAGGGCGCCATCTTCGATTGCTATTAATAACACATCAAAAACAGTTACTCCACCTGGTGACAAACTAATAAATCAAAATACAAAATAAACCAAATCAAAACAACAACAAATCAAAATGTAAACAAACTCTCAAATAAGATAAACAACCAAAGAAAAACAAATCTACTAATTATCAAATAATTAAAATTAACTCATATAAAAATAACTTAATCTAAACAATACAAAAACTTAATAATTATTAAACAATAAATCAAATCCAATATTACAAATCACTCAACCACCAAACCAAACATCCTGTGACTTCCGCTACTCTCCAACAGTAACTACATAATTAAAAATCAGACTCATGTCAAAAACAAAACAAAACCAATAAATTTCACGCACACAGTTGACCATAGCAACAAACTCGGCTTCCATTGTGCTACATGCAACACTGGATTGCTTCTTGCAACTCCATACAATGGGAACTCCTCCTAAATAAACAATAAATCCTCCAAAACTAAGTGAGGTAAGAGGATCGTCTGTCCAAGATGCATCGGAGTACGACCAAACACGATCAGACGAACACTGCGTCAATTCGATACGATAATCAGCTGTATTTAGAACATACTGCAGAACTTGTATTAACGCTTTAACATGTTTACTGGTGTGTGCTTCGGAATATTGGGACAAGGCGATTACAGAGTATAAAATATCTGGTCTGGTGCGTGATGCCAAAAATAATAATGAACCTATTAAAGAACAATATAGAAGAACATTAGGTATAACATTAATATTACTCGTAAAAGTAGTATCAACCGTGACAGGTACCTTAACTAACTTGTTAGGCACTAAGTGATACGTACTTGCCAGCTTATGAATATAGGCAGTCTGCGACATGAACACCTTATCTGCTTCATGAACAAAATCAACACCTAATAAACATTTAACCCTCCCAAGATCAACTACGTCAAACTTCTGGTTTAATCTTTTTAAAATTTTAGTTTTGGTGTCTTGAGTATCCGCAAATAAGATCAAGTCGTCCACGTAGATCAACAAAACAGCCTTCAAGCCAAACAAATACACACAATTACCTGTTGGTAACTTGTCAAATCCCAAATCAAGTAAGGTTTCATCTAATTTGATGTTCCACATACGACCTGACTGGTGTAGACCGTACAAAGCCTTCTTAAGAAACCAGACATGACTTTTTTCATAATTAGTTGCTCCTTAGGAGATACGCATGTAAATGGGTTTATCCAGATCACCGTAAAGGTATGTGCATTTCATATCCAAGTGTGAATCCACCCAGCCCCTCAAGACTACCAAAAGACAGTAAAACAACCTAATGAGCACAAAATTAACAATAGGTGAAAACACCTCATCAAAATCAATCATCGAAGTTTGCCTGAAACTTTGAGCCACTAAACGTGCTCTAAAACACATAGGCACGCCCTTAGAATTCTTTTTGAGTTTAAATATCCACTTGTTACCCAAAATAGTAGTGTTAGCAGGAGTTATAAGCTCTTCATAAACTTCCCGCTTAACAAAAGTAGACAGTTCTTCATTAACTGCTTCAGTCCATTGCTTAGACTCAGCGGACTTCATGGCTTCAGAATAGCTCAGCGGGTCACGTGCCGTAAAATGAACACGCCTCGCAGTAATCTTTGAATAATCAATTTCAGGATGCCAATCAATAGACTGGAAATTAAATCTGGCCACATCAAATGGAATGCCGACATGAAGACAATAATCTTCGACATCATTAATACTGCATAGCCTAACAGCAGCAGTGGGATAATAATAAACATCCACACGCTTTGCTACACCCGGATTACTCTTCCGTACGAGTTCCTCTCGTCTCCAATTTCGATAAATCGAGGATCTGCCTACAAGGCGCCATTTAAACGCAGTTAATGCATCCAAAGCAAGTGATGGATCAAGAGCAGGACAAGAATCCACATCCGACAAGTCCCCCGCGCTGTCAGGATGCATACTCGGCGGTTCAGTAGCCCACGGCGAACCCGAAACAGGTTTTTCTCAAAATATGTAGGTGTTTAGTAAATCCAACATGTGATTTCAGTCCAATTATGACTGTGTTAATGTCAAACATTGTCATAATACAGCTCTGAATTGTTTTCTTTATAACAAAGGCCCCTGTGTTATAATAAATGCCAATTAGGCATTTAAGATATTGTCTGTAAATTTATTTTGGCAATTATTGATCATTAACAGTTATTTTGGTATTATTAATGTAGTTAATGGTCTTGGCCAGTTTACCGAATTGGTAGTTTTTGTTTTCATGTCAAAACTGTATTTTATGCATCAATTTGGTTCATTTGTTTGTCATTTCTCCTTTTACAGAACTGTATGTCAAGTGATCTAGATGTATGACATCAGTTCTCTATTTTACAAAGCATTTCCATCACCTAGGTGATGAGTGGCTATTTTTAGAAATGATTTAATGCTTTTATTCAGCCTGAGACTACAATTTGTCCCGGGCCTTCTCCTTCCTGCCCAGGTACAGCCAAGATGGCGCCTGTGAAGTGCTCCTGTGAATAAACAAGTTGTTTTATACGTTTGGACTGTTTAAGTGTGAGTTTTCTCGAAATTATAAGATTTATAACAACACTGGCATATAAGCAGTTTGTCGGCGGCCGCCGAGAGCCTTTACGCAGCCGAAGAAGTACGCAGAGTCACGTCGCCGATTCCGAGACGTAGTGTGCGAATCGAAGTTCACGTACGTTAGCCAGAAGTCGCTTGTCCCACACGCGGCTGGAATTCAGCACGAACTCCCTACATTGTACTGCAGCAAAGCGCCATTAGGTGCATTTTTGGTTTTCACCTCATAGCGGTATTTTTGATGTCCAGTGCGAACCAGTTGGGCAAAAATTCTGAATTTACTGTCAGGTACCAAGCAAGGTACGAGGAACACAGCCAGCCTATCGCTGGAGCACTCAGAAGCATATTTAGGGCCGACTTTTGGGTTGACGGGAATCGCGTATACTTTTGGCCGCAGCCGGGCCACTGGGTCCTGCCGAGCGATCTCGGATTTTCCTTCCAAAATCAAAAGTTTCAAAAATTGAAAAAATTTGATTTCCACCAATTTCTTCACCTTTATGGTGCTCATGGTCCTAGCCAAACATATTCCACAACAAAATAAACTTAGCAGGTCTTGGCAGTGATCCTGGTGACGATCCTGGTGGTGGGCAGGCGATGGAGTTGGAGGCACCTCCTCATCAGGAGAATTCATATCTTCAAATGCATCTTTGCTCGACACACTCGATCCAGTTGAATCAGGTGACGGACTATACTCCGTATCACTGCTGTTGTCATCGCTCGAATTCGAAATATATTTTGGCCAGGCTGAACTAGTATCGCCAATAGGATTCAGATGCTGGTCAGTATCCTGATGTCTGTCAAAATTCCTGTAAATAACAGACTCATCAATGTTTAGTTTCGATTACACGGTCAGTCGCCGGATCCCAAACACAATACCCGCGGGTGCCTACGACATAACCGACCAAAATGCCCATCCAAGCACATTCCTCTAATTTACCACGTCCTGGAGTCGTATGATGTACAAAACATTTGGAACCTGGTCTGCGGATATGGCATAAAGACAGCCCACGCTTCTTCCAACGGACATACGTGTTATCCTAGACTGGTTTTGATGAGAAATAGGCGCAAACAACATTAAATAAGAGACACATGTGTTCTGTCTCGCTGCAAAAGTGCGAGTGGAATATTTTTATTTTAAATCTAAAAATAGCTCGCCAGAACTACGGAAGCTTAGAAGTAACATTTATAACTTATATACAAAAAATAAATATAAGGAAAATCATAATGTACAATAAACAATAAACTACAAACTATAATTCGAGACATTGAATGACTAAATGTCAACAAATTCCCTGCTCGAATTTATTCGATCAATGCTCGTGATTATAAACATCTAAATATTTACATAAGTCTACAATCTTCTGATAGTTAACTCGCTTGGTTAAAATATCTGCTAAATTTAGTGTTAGTATATTGCAGACTAAACAATTTTGATTCATAATTTTCCTTTACAAATTGAATCTTCACATCAATATACTTTGTCTTAGAATTTTCTACGTCATTTTTAACGAAATGCATTCCAGCCCTGTTGTCACAATGTACGACAAAATTACCAAATTCCAAACCTTGAATTTTACCAACTTCATTAAGACAACGCTTAAACCAAATCATTTCCTTAACTAGTTCGGATAAGGCAATTAACTCAGCTTCCATGACACTCATGGTTACTAAACATTGCTTCGTACATCTTCATATAATTGGGTTCCTTCTCACACAAATTAAATATCCTGTTATTGACTTTCTATCTTTCGTCCAACTAGCGTCTACATAACAATCTACATCAAGATTTAACGACTTAGCTAAGTGAATGCTTTTCTCTTTTGTACTTATGACATAACTCCACAAATTTAGAATACATGACCAGTGAATTAACTTAGGAGCTGAATTATACCTCGCAAGGATATTTATGACCATACATAAATATCTGGTCTAGTGTACCTCGAGATAAACATCAAAATCCCTACTAAAGTCCTATACGGATATTCACTGGCATATAACTCATCACCCTCACAATTCAAATCATTAAGGTCCATACCCACTTTAAACGGTTCCTTAACGCTTTTAAAACCAAATTTCTTAAATCGTTCAAATAAACTCTCAGCGTATGACTTCTGGCTAAACCTGATTCCCCGGACTCACGTATGATATCAATCCAAAGGAATCTCTTAGTCCTTTCCAAATCAACACATTTGAATGCTTTATTTAGTAGTGCAACTGCCCGCAACTTTGTCTCCTCATTCTTAGCAAAAACAATTATATCGTCTACATAAAATAAAATAATAACGCTCCAACCTAAACAATATACACACTGAGTAGACAAAAACTTGGTGAAACCTAACTTGGTTATCTCACCACTCAACTTCAAGTACCACTGCCGACCCGCTTGCTTTAGCCCGTACAGTGACTTTACACAATTTCCAGACTCTAGACTTGTCTGGATGCACTACATCCGGTATCGTCATGTAAATACTCTCTGGCATCTCGCCATACAAAAATGCACATTTAACGTCCAAATGGGTATCGACCCAGTTTAAAAATAAAATCAGAACAGCAAACAATAATCTCACAATAATAAAATTAACAACTGGATTGTATACCTCAGTGAATTCTTTGCCATAATCTTGCAAAAATCCACGTGCTACTAATCTTGCTCGGTGACGTATACATTCCCACCGGCATCACGCTTTCGCACAAATTCCCACTTATGATCTAATACTTTTAGATCCGGCGTCCTAACAACTTCTTTAAATACATTCCTTTCCCTTAGTGTCTCTACCTCATTGTTCATTGCGGATTCCCAATCCAATCTATCAGGAGGTTCAATGGCTTTCCTAGGTCAAAGGATTCGCCAAATCCACATTCGAACATTCAAGCCCATTAAAATAAACACTAAGATCTACAACATTAGATGTTGACGTGCCTTCGTCAGGAGACATATCAGGAGACGAATCCACTTTCCTCCAACGGCTACATCTTTATTATTCCAGACACCTTGAAATGGGTTGTTATTCTTAAAAGCATATCTCACACTCTCATCAGCATACTCAATATTATTATCAGTGCAAAACTGCCTGACAGCCTTGGCTGAACGAAAAGTTTTACCCCCATATGACAAAGTAGAATCGAATCTGCCAGGAAACTTTCCCGTCATGGGTTGTTGCTTCGCCATTCTTTTCCAGGTCCCTTCTGATTTAGCTAAAATAGGGGTCTTAATGGTAGGTGAAGCGATAACTTTGTTCTCCCGTCATCATCTTCCCCATTGTCAAAACTGATAATATTTTTGGCAGCATCTGACTATGTTGTTTCAATAAACTGAACATCCTGAGTGTTATATAATTTATCATCTTCAGGATCATATACTTTAATGTTCTCATAACTACAGTACTTGGTGAAAAACAAACAGCCCAGACTCCATTGGAGCCCGGACCGGGAGTTAGTTTGTTTTTCTCCAAGTACTATAGTTATGAGAACATTAAAGCCATTGATTTCCAACTTTATTTTCAATGTGTTCTCGTGTTGTTTCCTGATTTAGGATCATATACACGATAACCTTTCGTGTGCCAGCAATAACCAACCAAAATGCATTCTTTAGACACTGGTTCAAGTTTACTGTCTCTGACTCTTGGGCAATAACCTAAAACACTTGGAACCTATTGCTTGGAAATAACTAATATTGGGCTTATCGCCAAACATTCTTTCATATGGTGTCAAACCATTCAATAACTTCTGACTAATTTGGTTCTTAATGTGAGCAAACACCATAAGGACTTCTGCCCACTACATACGTTCCATCCCGTCATCATATATTGTCGACCTTAAGGCTTCAATCGCTGATCGATTAAACCTCTCGGCCACACCATTCATATTGGGGAAGTAGAAATTAGTAACTTCATGCTTAATATTGTTTAACCTACAAATTTTCTTCATTTTATCATTTAGGTACTCTGTACCATTATCAGTATGCAACTTCCTAATTTTGTTATTAGTTAAACGTTATAAATAAAATAAAATCTTCAAAACAATCAGCAACTTGTGATTTGTATTTGATAACATAGACTTTTACCCATCTGGTATAATCATTAATAAAAGAAATTTAAAACATCTATTTTTAATGCATATCTTAATTAACATTTAAAATTTTAGTGTAATGACATTATGGATATACTTCTAGTTTAATCTTTCATTATTCTATCTACCATAGGCCTTTCGACTGTTCACCAGTTTTCTTCAGTGGTTTATGATGATAATACTACATTTCTTCCTTTATATATTCTACACATTGTTGGGTGAAACGTCTCAAAAACGTTCCTCAAACACAACAATACCAAACATGTTTATACATGTTTTTACATCATTCTAGATAATTCCAGTATGAACCATTCATCTGATATTTTTCCTTCTAGTTGAGATGTGTCCTAAATTTAGTTTATCTATTTCTTTTTCCAATGATGTGCGTCTTTCTCCAATATTATTAGACCTTTCTTCTTCTTCTTTCAAAATCAACTGGTTTTCATCTCTGGTCCTATTTTTTGCCAGAATAATATGACGCTTATCTGTTTCATTTTGAATTCTTTGATTCTCTTCTTCTATAGTAGCATTTATAGTAGACATTATATTGTCTTTTTCATTATCCTTGGCAATGGCTACACTCATCCAAGCTAAGTCTTTGATTCCAACATTACCATTCATGAAGCAACCATTAATCATCATCTGCATAATGAAATGTCCTTCTAAAGATCTACGTCTATTCCAGTTCTTTTCATTAACTATCATATGTGCTTCTTCCCAATCCATTTCATGAGTACCACAATTGTCTTTGATGTGGATATAAATAAAGATTGTCTTGCAACGCACAATTTTTACATGCATGTGCTTTGGCAAAATTTGTGCCTCCTGCACTGCGCGTCAAAACTAAAATAGAAGATATGTACAAATTGATTAGAGAATTTGAACATAAAATTGTGCAACAAACTATTAGAAATTGTTATAGAAAAATTGACTTAAATAAGAAAGAATCTAGACAATTAGCAGGATCTAACAAGGTTGAGAATACTTGGAAAGATAGATTTAAAACAGAATATGAAAAAACTAAAAACAATATTCAATTAGCACACAGGAAAAAGTGGAAATGGTTTAAAGAAAAATATAATTTCTCTATAAGTAACAGTGAAGGATTTGATTATGTTGAGGAAATAATACTGCCTTC
Source organism: Strigamia maritima (assembly GCA_000239455.1). NCBI lineage: Eukaryota > Metazoa > Arthropoda > Chilopoda > Geophilomorpha > Linotaeniidae > Strigamia > Strigamia maritima. The sequence continues at coordinate 18,711 of JH430972.1, read as the reverse complement.
CAACACACGAGATAAAGCAGCTAAAAATAACATTGTGAATCGTTTAGATAGAGAGCTAACAATAGAAGAATTTCAAATTTTAAATCTTGGGCCCAATTTTATTCCTAAAAAATCTAAACCAACCAAAATTGACAATCTTAGATTAGCAGTAGAAGCAGAGTGTTTATCACAGCACTATCCACCTCATGAAAGAGCAGTCATCAGAGGTAAAGTTACAGATATTATTAACAAAACTCACCATTCAAAAGTTAACAAACTAGAAACTAAAATAGACAAAATGAAAGAAGATTTTAGAAATGAGAAATCACGTTGTACAAGCAGATAAAGGAGGCAAGATAATAACTATCAAAGTACATGATTTAAATCTTAAAATTAAAGAACATGTAGATTCTAACATATGTATTAAATTAGATAATTTCAACACTAAAAATGTTCATTAGTTTTGAAAGAAAGGTTCAGGCTCAAATGAATAATTATAACAAGCTAGAAAAATGGAATGCTAAAGTTTACAAATCAATTTATCCTTTACAAACAGGAAGAACTTCTGTTTTAAATGGAAGGATCAAAATCCATAAAGAAGGAACAGATGAGAAGGTTAGACCAGTCATCAACACTAAAGCTTGTACTACTGCTGGTCTGAGTTGGTGGCTGACAAAACAACTCAGGCTACTTCTTTCCAAAAAGAAATCATCTTATACTACAACCAAAAATTGGATAGAAGACATTAAAGAAGTAGAGCTGGATGATGATGAACAATTAGCTATTTTTGACATAGAATCCATGTTTCTTACAATAGACAGAAAAAGAAGCATTAGATGAACTAACTATAAGTCTCAACAAACTAGTAGATGAAAGAGGTTGGATTACCATTGATGAAAAACATTGGGAACCTCAGGAGCTTGTTGATCTGGTTGCATTATGCATGGATGACAATGTTTTCAGATGGGATGGTTTGTGGTTCAGACAAGCCAGTGGAGTCTTTATGGGCAACAGTTTGAGCCCACTATTGGCAGAAATAGTAGCAAGAAAAAAGGAAGACCAGGTGCTTAAAAATATGTCAAAATAACCCAAATTATTTGGAAGATTTGTTGATGACATGGCCTTGGTAGGAAACAAACAAATAATTGATGAGTTTGGTACTAACTGGAATCAAGAAGGAACTCTAAAGATCAAATTAGAACGTTCAGGAAGTGAAGTTAAGTATTTAGATACAACTGCCAAAATTGTTTAAAGTAGACTTGGTAAAAATAAGATTGCCACAAAATGGTTACCCAACCAATTTGGTGCTGGAAGGGTTGTACATTGGTCATCTTCACAAAATTATAATGTTAAAAAAGGAATCTTTTGGGGAGGTTTAGATCGCATCAAATTTGCTAATAGTGGTGCAAATACTATTGATGAAGGTGTAGAGGAATGGAACAAATATTTTATTAACAGTGGTTATCCTCTTAATGTTTTACATCGTTGGGGTTACCAATGGATTGATAGAAGAAAAAATCCAGTGTTAAAAGATACAAGTAAGGAATATTTAGGAAGTATACCTAATAACAATAGTGCAGATGAATTTGTATCAGTTTTCAAATTTAAAGGTAAAGTTTCAGTGCATAACAGAAATAGTTTAAAAAACAGACAAAAGATTAATTTCCATACTAATGAGCCAGGAATAGGAGTGTATAAAATATCATGTAAAAATTGTAACAAAGCATACATTGGAGAGACAGGTAGAGCTTTAGCAATTAGAATAATAGAACATAAAAAAGCAGTAGAGAAAAAGATTGAAAAAAGTGCTATTTATATCCACATCAAAGACAATTGTGGTACTCATGAAATGGATTGGGAAGGAGCACATACGATAGTTAATGAAAAGACCTGGAATAGACGTAGATCTTTAGAAGGACATTTCATTATGCAGATGATGATTAATGGTTGCTTCATGAATGGTAATGTTGGAATCAAAGACTTAGCTTGGATGAGTGTAGCCATTGCCAAGGATAATGAAAAAGACAATATAATGTATACTATAAATGCTACTATAGAAGAAGAGAATCAAAGAATTCAAAATGAAACAGATAAGCGCCATATTATTCTGGCAAAAAATAGGACCAGAGATGAAAACCAGTTGATTTTGAAAGAAGAAGAAAGGTCTAATAATATTGGAGAAAGAAGCACATCATTGGAAAAAGAAATAGATAACAAACTAAATTTAGGACACATCTCACCTAGAAGGAAAAATATCAGATGAATGGTTCATACTGGAATTATCTAGAATGATGTAAAAACATGTATAAACATGTTTGGTATTGTTGTGTTTGAGGAACGTTTTTGAGACGTTTCACCCAACAATGTGTAGAATATATAAAGGAAGAAATGTAGTATTATCATCATAAACCACTGAAGAAGACTGGTGAACAGTCGAAAGGCCTATGGTAGATAGAATAATGAAAGATTAAACTAGAAGTATATCCATAGATTATACTAAAATTACACTAAAATTTTAAATCAATAAAAGAAACATAATATTTGGCTCCACCCCTACTTTTATTCTTGGTGGGCCCCAGACATCAGAGTGCACTAATTCCAGCACTGATTTGGTCGTTATTTCAGGCTTTGTCTTACCCCTAAATTTAGTCTGTTTGGACCTAATGGAAGATACGCATTCTAAATCCCTCTTACTAAGTTTGGGTAACCCCTTAACAACCTCTTGACCTGACATCTTAACTATGGAATCTACCCCAGTGTGCATTAACCTCCGATGCCATAACTTCAAGTCACTTCTGCTTTGCTTTCAACAACATTAATTTTAGTTGCAAAATTTTCTTTGACTACTGGTCTAACATTTGATTTCAACAAACTGTCATTACATTTGGTTTCATTCAGCTTAAACAACCCTTTTTGCTCAACAAATCTCAACGTTGGTCTGTTTTGTTTGTTCCTAACCAAAATTTCATTTGATCACCCAAACCACATACAACCTACTTGCATTGCATGTGACCCACTAATTAAATTACGCTTCCCACTCGGAGCATAACCAACCTTATTCAAAGTAATCTTATGAACTTCATTCCCAATAATACGATTAAAACAAACAGTACCAATACCTTCAACATCGAATGTTCCTGAATAAGCGTTCATCTTGTAAGGTTTTCCAATCGTCAATTCAGTAAACAAATCCCTATTATGACATAAATGAGCCCCCGATCCTGTGTCCCAAATCCACTCATTATCAGTGGTCGAAACATTGAGTCCATCAACAATTAGTGAATCAGAAAAAATGCGAGAAAGAAACGGATTCACTAGCATTCGCCCCCTTGGACTTCCCCTTCCTACATGAAGCCCCACAATGGCCAAGAATCCCACAATTTGAACATTTTATTTCTTTCTTCGGCTTCTTTCTGCAATCACTCGAATAGTGGCCTTTTATCTCACAGTTAAAACAAATAACTTCTTTTTGTTTCTTTTTGGGATTTTTCTGACTTGCTAATAGCACATTACTAACAAAACTACTAGTAATAAGTCGGCCCCAGGCGCTTGTAGTTAGCTGAGCGAGCTTGCAGCATACAATTAACCAAAATTAAAACATTAAAATCTTAAAAAACATGAAATTTGAAAGAATAAAAACTCAAATTTCGAATATTTTAAAATAATTAATTATTGGAATTTTTTCGAATTGGTTTGAAAAAATTAATAAGTAATAATTAAATAAAAATAAATAATAAAGCAAAATATTATTTCGAAAATTTGAAGAAAAATGGAAAATTTTGAATTTGCTTCATCAATTCAATTTAATTTGCGATTGCCGTGCATGAATTGTGTTGGATTGTGAATTGTGGCAAAAATTTTGTTTTACCAGTTAAAATGCAATTTGTCACAATTTGCAATATGACGACATCCTCTAAATTTGTTCACCGTACGCGCACGTAGCGTGACGTTTCAATTTTTCGTCACACGATGGCGGCATCGGTAAATTCTCTTAAAACTGTTATAACTTAAAAACTACTTGGCCAAATTTGCTGAATTTTACAGGATACCAAGATTATGTTGTTTCTGAGCTGTGTGTCAAATTTCAACTCATTCGGATATATATTCGATGAGAAACAGCTGTTAGTCAGAAATCAGGGGGGTCTTTTGGGCAGGCGTATGCGACGGGCATATTTGTAAGCTCCTGGTCCCAAAACATCGCTCGCACCCCATAAATACAAGCGAAACCGCAGAAACTTGCAAAAACTCGATTTTGAAATTTTGATGAAAAATGCCGATTTTCTCCCCGTACGCGGGTCACCGGACACGGCCGAACTTATACGTGTTGTTATAAGAGTTAAATTAAAGTTGTTTATATAACCGTTTAGGGAGTGTTTGAGAATAACAAGTTGTTATTGTTCAAATGTACAAATTTTGTAATCATGTGTATACATGATTTATGAAAATTGAATTGAATTAATAATTGTTTGATTTTGAGAAAACAATGAGAAATTGTTTATACATATCCTATTATTTATTGCCCTAGAAAATAGTAATTGCCTAGCAATATTTACAAATAATATTTATTATGAGCAATTACTCAAAAGTATATTTTATAGTGGTTTTGGACACAAATGTATTTATTCTGATGCTAGGAATTGTCACTCATTTGATCTAGATTTAAGAGGACAATTCCCTGTCATTTGATATCCTAGTTTGTCATATTTTATGACACAACAGATAGATTGTGTCATACAGGTTATTTTTAGTTTTTTTGACCGAGACTGTAATTTGTTTTTTTCTTCTGTTTTCCTGTTTGAAGCCAAGATGGCTGGAATAAAAATCTCTGCCATTTTCGAAGTTAATGGACTGCATTAAGAGTGAGTTTTATTACCAATTCACATGTATATTCCGGCATATAAGCACATATAGTGCGGCCGCAACATTGGCAACAAGTTCTGACCATTTTCTGGATGGGAAACCAAGCAGCACAACACCAAATCCATATTAGGCCTAGAAGGGATTTAGTGCAGCACATTACAAACCATTTGCGGCACCAGTTGACTTGTTTCCATCCTGTGTACGCGGCTGAAGTGATATCGCAACGTACGGCGAGATTCGCGATTATCTACGGAGTACGGGAATCGCGTATACGACGGGCGGCAGCCGGGGCACCTCCGACGGCACGAAATTTCGATTTTTGGGAGGAAATTTCGAAAACTGGAAAATTGATTTTTCGACGCAGGAAAATAGATGTTACGCTTCCACAACATCTTTGGCCTGTTGATCCACCCTACAGCCTAACAATACGCCAGGTCCGTACTCGCTCAAAACCGATGAAATGCGTACAACCTCGTCCCGTTGCTTTCCTGTCGAACTCTTGATGGAAATTGAAGATCCTAGTGCTGTTTTTGATGCTCAGCACAATAAACAAGTCCAAACAATGTTTAAAAAGCAAACAAAAGACTTATGGAAGTTTTATTCCAGTGAAAGTAACTTAAAACCAACTCATGACATCCTGTCATGCACACAGCAATCTTGGCTCTCCTAAAAGAAGGTGCATATCACCTGACTTGGTGAAAATCTGACAACTGAGTGATTTGCAAAAGGTGATGTAACACTATTAAACACCACCTGTTGGCAATCACATGAGACACTGACTGTATGTCGTCTGCTACATCAAAATCTTTGCAGATGACATACACAAAAGGTAAATACAGTCACATTTTGGTATAAACTCACTACAAAATTGGGAAACATGTGCAATAAGGCACAAAACATTCATTATCAGTACAAAAGATGTGATAATCATTACTGCACATGATTATCACACATGTCACCTTTTGGTAACTGCAAACAATGATCAACTAATACCAAATTGATGCACAAGCATAATTGACATTGCTCAAACAGTCAATACAAATTATATAACATCCATACACGGCAATAATTAATTTAACACATAAATACAACCGCGTATGCACGCAATTCACTGCATCCATTCACCATACATAGTTTTTAGCATAATAAATCCTTATTATGCACTTGATATGACCATACAGGTGCAGCCAACACAATGAATACCAATTGGTAATTGACACTTTTACCAATCAGGCTTAAGACACATATGCACATTATGCATAATTTACATTTGTCACTCACAGTATTAAAGCTTTGCTCGCTTCGCTCGCTCAGCAATTATTAGGATTCACGCCCTATACTTCTCTCGATTTCAAACTTTAAATTCTTCAATTAAAGTCTTTTCGACATTTGCAGCAGTAAACTGAGCATCTTCCCATCTGTGCATTATACCAACAACATTGTGATATTGCGACGGCAACGTGCACGTCATGCGATAGGCAATATTGTTACGTGACCCATAGGGATGAGTGGGCCAAGCAACAGGTTATGTAAATTAAAAGATAAGCTACGCCTGCTGATTAAATAAGTTAATTTATGTGCGCGATCATGCATTAAGTCTGGTTGAATGATGAGTCAGTGTTTTAACGTTAACAAAACATACTTCTCTTTATTCGTTATTAAAGAGAACTATTAAAACAAACAGAATCTAATGCCTTGTTCACTCTTGAACGCTTTTCTAGAAAATGACGTCATCATTTCTCAAGTGAAAAAGTGGAAACTGGACTGAATACTCCATTTTTTACTTTTTCACTTGAGAAATGATGACGTCATTTTCTAGAAAAGCGTTCAAGTGTGAACTAGGCATGAGTAATAAATCTGCTATACACTTTTACAATTATAAATTTACATAATGGCTTTACAATCAATCTTAAATGTGTTAGTACATTGGTTTGGTTTATAATAAGTCTTTTTGTCTAAGGCGAGTGATTCAAAGCTGTCGGACTCTCAACAAGTCGAGTTGCTTTTAAATCATGAGGAAAGGTGATTATAATGTTTGGTTAGTACACTTACATTAATAACATGTGATCTGGTCTAAGACCAGGCGAGAACTTTCGCTCTTCGCTCTGATCGTAACTCTTATACTCTGTTGATGTCTTCTGATTCGTTCTACATACTAATGAGCGTTGACGTCATCATTGACCTATGATGTTTCTTCATGAGTTTGACTAACTCACTGACATCATTGATGTCATCGGAGGTACGACCTCTGGTGTTGGTTTTCTACAATAATGAAGCTACTAGTTGTGAAAATGCTACGGTGGCTTCAAAGGTCCATCTGATATTAGATTCGAACTGACACGGGAGTGATACGGTGTCCTACCGTAACAATATCGTCATCCGGTATAGTTTTCCCAGCTAAACTCAAATCCCTGGCTAACTGAGTGATACGGTTCAGAAATAAAATAATACTCTTGTTCTCTTTCATCTGCGCCAGATGAAATTCCCCTAGTAAACGAGAAATACGTGCCTTAGACTTCCGCTCATAAGTCTTAGCTAATTTGTCCCACCTATCTGCAGGACCCTCCAAATTATATAGCAAACACTTGAGCTTATCCTCAATACCTAAATTAATTATACCCCCAGCCTTGGATTGACTAGTCTCAAACAAAGTAATATCTGCTGCTGTAGCCCCGGCTGCAACAGCATGTTTGGAATCTATAAATTTACTAAGCCCTTTGCTGGCTAAACATGCCAACATATCCTTTTCCAGCTGATGTAATTCAGCTCGTTCAGTTTCTTAAAACTGAGCACACTATCCCTTTCCGCCATAATAAACTAATCAAAAATGAAAACTAACTATGATTAGAGAACCCAAAATATTATTCCAATTTGAAATAATATTACCCAAAATCCAAGAAGTTAACAACTAGACTAACTGAAACTATAAGGCTGACTAACTCGCAAAACTCGTGCAGACTAATACAAAACTTGAGCCAAAACTCTACCAAAATCGAAATAAATACCGAATAATTCGATAAAAACTCGCAAAAATTACTCACGTTGAAACTAAAGTCAACAAGTCAGCAAATAAATCCAAAAACTCTCTGAATTTTTACCAAACTGGTATATTTTCCTAAATATACCGCCAAAAAAAACTAACTGTTCGAAATGAGGTCCAAAAACTTCAAAAATCTTTATAACCAAATTTAATCCTGGAAAGTTAAATCCGACTTTTTCTTTGATTCTGAAAAATCGCTCAAAAATAAATAATAAAACACTACAATTTCCACCAAAATGATAGAGAAGGAAGGTGTCGTGTACCAGATACTGGGGATAAAAATAAAAGTCTCTTACGGATAGGCAATCTCGAAGGTGAAATGAGAGTAGATAGATTACAACAAAAAGCAAAAGATTTCTACTAAAGGAGCGAAGTCTTCCTGACGTTGGCTTCCTTGATGAAATCCACATGCAATTGTTCGTGAATCGTTGTCCTCTCTCTTCCTGAAGGTCGCACAAAGGTCGCCGGCTCCAAACTCGCAAAAATCCAAAAATCGGCTCAAAAATTTGCAAATTGTCCGCAAAACTGCTGCTCTGATCCAAAACGTGCACAACAAGCAATAAGCACAGCAACAATCCGGTCCTCCGTGTCCGAGTAGCTCCAATGTCGCAAATGGCGCACATCACACGGCAAAAATGGCGTCCATAGGTTGAAAAATAAATAAGCGGCAATAAAAGTTCTTAAAAGTAACAATATGAAATTATTACCTTTGTTTGTCTCGCTAAATGTGGAGACAAACAATAACCACTCGATCCTAGGCAATGGCAAACAATCGAACACATCAAAATAGGCCTCAAATACACTGCAAACGCACTCGTAAAACGCACAAAATGACATGTAAAACGCACAAGATGACATGTAAAACGCACTTCAAAATGCAGGCAAACACACTGGAACCCATAACCTTGTTATCCTAGACTGGTTGTTAGTATTTGGTTTTGTCTTTATATTGAGTATTTAGGTATGTAGTCTTGTAAATGTGTGATTGTATTATTATCTATTATCATGTATTGTATTTTATACTGTATTATTATTTGGAGGTCCATTCTGGGCTTCTGTAGTTAGTGTTGGTTTGGGTTGCCCACTGTAGGTGTTTGACTGTATTACTTACTTGCTATTCTGGTGTGGTCCAAGCAGGACCTAGTAATAAAGTGTCACTAGATTTTACCTTGTTTTATCAGTTTATTTTGTTGCTTCCAATCCACTGCAGCATGGGATTCTGCAAACCAACAAGGTTATGGGCCTTTAAATGCAATGGAGAGCAGCAAAATTTTGTCAAGGTCAAATAGGAGTGAAGTGAGCAGTCATCACAAATTGTTTGCTTGTGAAGTAGTAGTGACCAGAATCAACTTGCATTACCAGGATTTTAATTTAACATAGTGTGGAACTAGGATATGTGTTAAATGTAGTGAAAAATGATTGTGTTCATTGTGTTTTGATTTGGAGTGAATTTTGTGAGTAAATAAAAAATTCTTCTTGATTTTGATGAAAATTTGCATCTGTAAACTAAGTGAGACTGGATATAAAAGTGAAGAACAATTTTGAAGCTGATTCATTGGAAAAACAACATAAAATTTACAAAAAGTGTGAGTTTTGAAGAAATTTTTACTCTGAATATTTAATTAGGCTAAAACAAACCATTTTCCTGAAGTGACCGGTCCAGATTGATGAATTTTAGATGACCAGAAACAAAATGGCGACGCCCTGTGAATTTTTCAACTAAGAGTGTGAATTTCTAATATTTATTTGACTTTGATTGCTAGAACTTTGATTAGTATATCTGTGGATTTCCTGGATGGCCACTGGGATGTTTTGCAGAGTATTTTAATGGGTTTTGGCAAGTTTTTGGAAGATATTTTGTGTTTTGAAAATCCAGAGCCAGGCTGTTTACTTCTGAGAAGAGGAATTTGGTGGACTTGTGGAATTTGTTTACCTATTTTTAGGGGTGATACAGCCAGATTCGGAGGTTCTTTTGTTTATATTTATCATTTGGTTTTTTTAAAGAACATCTGTACTTAATTATTTTGGGTAGTTTGTTGATATTAATTGAGTATTGACAAGTTTAATTTTGTATTCTGCTAGCTGTAATTTACTAGTAATAGGGTTGACTCTTTTATATTTAAGTCTGTGTTCCTATTTCTTGATAGCTTTATTATTTAAAGTTGGGGATTAGGATTAATGTTTTGAGAGGGATACTTGGCGCTTAATATCGGGTTTCTTTCTGTTTTGTGGTTACGGTTGGTGATTTTGATTTTGTTTATTCCTGCTGTTAATATTTACGCCAAAGCTATTTCTCCGAACGAATTTGAAATTCCAGTTCACCTTTCCTATGACCTAGCCTAACGTCTGCGGCGGGCTAACCTCACCTTACTAGGTAAAGTGGACTGGAAATAGAAATTGTAGCTACGAACCGTTCGGGGAAATAGACAGTACGTAATATTTATTGTGAATTTTCTGGCTTTTGGTTTGTTGTGTTCATCTATTGGTTTTAACCGTTTGTCTGGATTTTCATTTAGTTAAATTTGGGTTTTGTGATCTTGGATTGGTTAATTGATTTGGAATTTGATTTAGATTCGGATTATTTGAAAGTGGATGTTAATTTAATTTTGTGTTGTCTTTAGTCTGTTTTGTCTTGGTGTCCATAATACCAATATGGAGGTAGAGGTTCCAAAGGACCAATGAGGGATCATCTACCTGGTAGTCGTTATACGTGAGTGTTGTCACAAGGAAGACCGGGTGCCAGTTCTAGAATTGATACCACGGAGCGGTCTACTATTGGGGGGCCGTGCTGGCGGTGTCAACAACATGGACATTGTGTGCGTGACTGTACGGTTGAGAGGTTCCGATATAAGGATGATCCGAAGCCAGTTGAGAAGATGAATTTGGCTGAGATTCCATCATTGTTGTCAGCTGAGGCTGAAGATTGTAATGATTTCGGTTTTCTTTTGGAGACTGATTTTGTTTTGTCTGGTTTTGGTTTGGATGACCAGGTTATCGATTCTGGAGATGGTTTGTTGGTGGATGATAATCTGGAAGTATCTGAGTTTGGTTTGTGAGTTTTTTTGGGTTTGAGTAGATGCGCAGTGGTTGCCTGCTGGGCCCATTATGTTTGAGTCTCCAGATCATCATTGTCTTTGTTCCTTTTGATGATGTGGTTGTTTTTGTGTTTGTTTTTTCTTTTGGGACCTGGGTATCAGTTGGTTAGGTTGGAGTCCTTGATTGTTGGTGTTTGGTTTGTGTTTTGTGCTGTAGGATAATTCCTGCCTCGCCAACACATTAGTTTCATCGTTCGTCCTCATTACGTTTGTGGTTTGGTGCGGGAAGTATGGCTTGTTGCATTCTGGATTGAGGCAGGTAAACGCGGGCTGGTTAGAATGCGCATTGAATTTGCTTGTCTTTTTCTATGCAGCATTCTTAGTACCCCTTTCCATGATGTGTGGGTAGGTCAGTGTTTATCAGGGATTTTTACAGTTTTTTTGTTGTTAGTTTTGTTATTTTACATAATGTATTAATATTGACTGGTCAGTGTGTTTTTTATGACTGTTTTGATTTGATTTTTGATGAGTACATTGTCTTATTTATTGTGACTTTTCCCAGTTCTTCCCAATTCTTCCGTAATATCAAATTCAAAATAAAGCCAATAAATTAATTAATTAAATCTCAACTAAAACAAAACTTTAGTTATCAAGTTGAGATATCATGAAGCACCAACTACAGACAATATTCCAAAATAAAACAATAATCTCCAAAACAAAATTTCAAAGAAAATTAAGTCTAGAACAAATCAATTCTCTCCAAATAATTAAATGGAATGAAAATTAATCAATAATTCCCTAATCAAAACTAAATATTAACAAACATTAAATTAAAGTACACAACTTAACTTAAATAAACATAAATCAAGATACCACTTAATTTACTGCACAAGAAAAATACTCAAATCCAAAATCCAAATCAACAACTCGAATCCAGACCAAAGCACCTCATGCAAAAAAAATTCAAAATTTCAAATTAATTTAAAAAAACTTAAACTGTACACCAAAATTCCAGACAAGAATGAAAATTTCTCAACTTTAAATACTGAACGGTGGCAATTCCCAAATACAAATTATAATAATATAATGAATTATTAACGATAGTTATATTCAGCAACCACAATTAAATTGTATAAAACAATTCAAAATGTCTAATCAAAAAACCAATAACATTCCAAACTCGTCTCAGTATAAACAATTCAACCAACTAATCTTGTCTGTCACCTACACACTAATTATTAGAAACTTAAACAAAAGTCCAAATTAATTTAAACTCCCAAAACTTAAGACTTTTCGAAATCACAATTCTGAATTCTCTAACTTAAGAAAAACCAATCTATATTTAATTAAATTAATAAAACTTAATTTTCCAAGATTTGAGTCAAGATAAATCCCAACTCTAAATTATGACTAAATCAAACAATAATAACGAAAATGATCGTCAGTAACAATCAAATCTAAACACAATAGCTTAACAATAATAATAAAAAAAAATATTAAACTAATTTTAGGAAATAATTACGTAACTTTCTTATACGATCTAATCTCTATAATGCCAATCAGCCAGTACCAAACAAGATCTAACCTTAACTAAGCGTAAATAAATTAAATCCAAAATATTTCGAAATAAATTGGAAGACCAAAAACCCTTCACAAGCTACACTATTTTATTCAAACACCTGTTTTTGTTCAGATTTAGTCTAAGCGATCCCTGGGCGTTATTACTCTCTAGTTCCAAGACGGTAATTAAAAAGGGCCCCCAGTTAATCAACAGTAACTAATCCTACTGCCCCCTTTTTCTAATTATAAATATTCAAGGTATCTCAACAAAACAAGCTTATCAAGCCGTACAGCAGACACTTGCTCCCAAAATACTTCAGAAATAAACAAAAATTACCAAATTTTCAAATCTACACCTTTACAAAATAAAAACTGACGGTATCTAATCCTCAACAATCAAGTCAGAAAATTTGCCAACAATAAGATTGCCAATAAGTGATAATGATCCCTTATACCAGGCTAATATCTAAATCTAGAATCTCAGTAATTAATTTCCAAAAAAAATTTAAATCTGAAAACACTAAATTAAAATTCAGATTAAATCATTTAAAGACACTTTACTTTCACTCAGACTAAGTTCAAATTCCTTCAAATCAAACAAAATTAATAAATTCCTTTGAGTTACTCAAAGACAAATCATTCAAAATTTCTTAAACAACTTATCTATTATTTCAATCCCTTATGGTCCAAACATTAATTATACTAAATTAAAAAGGGATAAACTCTAAATTGAATTCAAAGTTTTTGCAAATAAAATTATTCGCTAATTACTGACAATCAATAAAGAATCAAATCAAAATAAATTCGAAAAATAAATACTAAATCTCAAATAATCAAATCAAAATAAATTCGAAAAATAGTTGAATTACCAATAATTGACAATATATTAACGAAAATAACTAAAATTCTTATTCTAAACTAATATTCTAAATTAAAATCAAAATACGTAATATACGTATTATATCAAAACTCAAAATTCTGCACAACATAAATCCAAATTTGGTGCGATACCCGCTGCTACAGCTACTTATTGCTAGGATAAACAGTCCACTATGTTTTAATCCTGCACACTGTTGACTTCTTAGCTAGAGAAATGATGAAAACTCAGGAAACTACACTATTACTGCACTCGGATCAAAATCAACATATTTTTTATCAAAAATGTGCCAAAACTCTCTGTACTTCACTCAGCGGCCGCATAAACTTCATACATAAGAGATGGCAATAATAATTTTTCTTCAAATCAGTTGAAAGTGTCCATAAACACAAAGGAGAAGTGGATTGAACTCAGAGTTGACTGGGCGCTGCTATTTTGTCTGGTTGTCATGACAACATCTCATAGGTGAAAAAATGATGCCATCTTGCCTAATTTAGTATTCATATTCTTAAAACAACATAAACTCACGATTTTGGCTCCAAAACGAAGAGAAAACCACTTAAATCCAATTATTTTTGCAATAAATATGATCCTGGCTTTACTCCAGTTGTTTTTCACAGATGCACTCGCAATAACACATCCAAACAACCAAAACCACTCGAAAATACTCTTGAATTTCGCTGTCCTTGGCTGAAACTTAGAGAAAACACTGCACAAACGATGAGAAAATGATGTTCTGGCTCCTACTCGATCCAGTTGTTGATAAAAAACAGCTCACTTAAGTATCTACATCGAAATTCGTTCCTGCTCGCTCTCGACGCATCCTTACTCGCTCTCGACGCATCCTTACTCGCTCTCGGCGCATCCTCGCACATAGCAATGGCCCATAGCCAATGTTAGTATTAGCAGTGCAGCAGATGAGGAAAATGAGACACAGCAGAGACCAAACTAAAATGCAAGACACTTTATTCACCTGTCTACTCAGGCCCAAAGCAAACAAGCAAGTGAGTAATATAACTAATCAGCACCAGATGGCACTCCAATACATTACATATATGACAAGACAGTAAGACAACCTAAAGTACATGAACATGGCCCGCCCATCATACCAGGGCGCCACGGTGGTGAGTTACGGTACTATATATACATTAACAACTAAAACCAACATATTCAGCTTTTCCGCAGGATTTAACTCGGTTCGGGCCCCAGACATCTAAATGCAACAGATCCAATGGTAAAGTCTTAATGGACTCATCATCTGTGCTCTGAAAAGAGGCTCTATTCAATTTTGATTGTCGACATGCGTCACATCGGAATTTGTCCAAAAATTTGCAATGTTCCAGCCCATAAACTTGCGAATTGTTTGCCAACTTCTTCATAGACTTTAAATTCATGTGGCCCATACGAGAATGCCAAAGACGCGTCAAATCCTCTGCTTTGGTACTGTAATTACGTGATTCTTGGCGATAATTGTTACGTCTGACCTTTGTCTGATGCTTCCCCTCTTTACTAGCCGAATAGGTGTTCATGTCTCCTGCTAAAAAAGACAAATCAGCATTATCAGTACACCGGACAGGATTAATGTCAGTTTTAGGCTCTTTTCCAACTTTTAAATTAGTAAAAATTGAAAATTTCTTATCATACTCATCCACTTTCACATTTTTCACAATTCCACTCTGGACTGATGCATTAACTGTTGTGGAATACGTTTGGCCAGGACCCACGAGCACCGTAAAGGTGAAGAAATTGGTGGAAATCAAATTTTTGCAATTTATGGAAATTTTGATTTTGGATGGAAAATCCGAGATCGCTCGGCGGGACTCGGTAGCCCGGCTGCGGCCAAAAGTTGCCGCGATTCCCGTCGACCCAAAAGTCGGCCCTAAATATGCATCTGAGAGCTCCGGCGATAGGCTGACTGTGTTCCTCGTACCTTGCTTGCTACCTGGCAGTAATTTCAGAATTTCGACTCAACTGGTACGCACTGGACATCAAAAATACCGCAATAAGGTGAAAACCAAAAGTGCACCGAATGGTGCTTTGCTGCGGTACGATGTAGGGAGTTCTCGCTGAATTCCATGTGGGAATTCCATTCGCATGTGGGACGAGCGGCTTCTGGCTAACGTACGTGAACTTCGATTCGTGCACTACGTCTCGGATCCGGCGACGTGGCTCTGCGTACTTCTTCGTCCGCGTAAAGGCTCTCGGCGGCCGCAGACAAACTGCTTATATGCCGCAAATGAATTAATGCATGTAATTTCGAGAAAACTCACTCTTAAACGGTCCAAACATTTAAAACAACTTGTTTATTGGCAGGAGCACTTCACAGGCGCCATCTTGGCTGAACCTGGACAGGAAAGGAGAAGGCCCAGGACAAATTGTAGTCTCGGGCTGAATAAAAGCATTAAGTCATTGCTAAAAATAGCCACTCATCACCTAGGTGATGGAAATGCTTTGTAAAATAGAGAACTGATGTCATACATCTAGATCACTTGACATGCAGTTCTCTAAAAGGAGAAATGACAAACAAATGGACCAAATTGGTGCAGAAAATACAGTTTTGACATGAAAACAAAACTACCAATTTGGTAAACTAGCCAAGACCATTAACTAAATTAATAATACCAAAATAACTGTTAATGATCAATAATTGCCAAAATGAAATTACAGACAATATCTTAAATGTCTAATTGGCAATTATTATAACACAGGGGCCTTTGTTACAAAGAAAATAATTCAGAGCTGTGTTATGACAATCTCTGACATAAACACAGCCACAATTAGGTTGAACTCACATGTTGGATTTACTACATACCTACATTTGCCCTTTTAAATCAAACATGTGTTACAAATAAAAAAATAAACACTGTGGCACCATATAATCAATTTATCATACGGTGCCCTTGAGGTAAAAGACACTACTTGGGTAACTGGTCGAACACAGAACCACACAACATTTTCATTCGATCACTAGACACCCACTTGGTGAAAATGTCGGCTACATTATATCCCCCTGGAACTTTGGCTAAACAGAAATACCCTTTTTCAAACCAGTCCCTCAGGAAGAAATACCTTATACGGATATGCTTGGTTTTTGTGTTCTCTATGTCATTGCATGCGAACTGAATAGATGACAATGAGTCTGAGTGAATTAGAGGCGTATTCACACAGCTGAACAACAAACAATTTTCGAACATGCAGCTGATCCAATAGCCTTCTTTTGCTGCATGTGACAACGCAATATACTCTGCCTCCATTGAGCTGCATGCGATG
>JH430971.1:10620-37628 GCA_000239455.1 Strigamia maritima | reverse complement strand
ATTTCGTTGTTTAAACTTCTTGTCGGACATTTATTTCGGATGTGGCATGCAGTGTGCACGGCTTCTGCCCAATATGAGTGCGGTAATTCGGCTTGCAACATCATGCATCGTGCCATTTCGACTAATGTTCGGTTCATCCGTTCCGCAACTCCGTTCTGTTGTGGTGTGTACTCAACGGTGAATTGGCGTTTGATTCCATTTTCATTCAAATATTTGTTGAAAATGCCATTAAAATATTCTTTCCCATTGTCCGATCGAATTATCTTGATGCTTTTTCCTGTTTCCTTTTCGAAACGAGCCTTATAGAGCTTGAAAGCTTCGAAAACTTCGTTCTTGTGCTTCAAAAAATATGCCTTACACCATCTCGATTTGTCATCAATGAATGTCACGAAATATTTTGCTCCGCTCATTGATGTGGTTCTCATCGGGCCACACACGTCCGTGTGCACGATTTCCAACAATTCATTCGATCTGGTGGTGGAATTGGAAACTTCGTTCTGGCGTGCTTCCCCTTGATGCATGCTTCACACGTCTGAAGTTTGGCGCCTTTTTCAAAATCAATTCCATTGACTTTTTCGCTTTGTTGTAATAATTTCAAACTTGCTTCGTTCAGGTGTCCAAACTTCTCGTGCCATTCTTGGATTTTTGTTCTTCCAATTTTTGTAATTGTTTCATTTTTTGGTTCATCTCGGAGTTTGACTTCCGGTTTGCCTTCTTTTGCAGTTGCAGCGCTCTCGTTTCGATCGATGACGTAGTACAGTCCATTTTGCTTTTTTGCCTTAATTTTAATTTTTCCTTTTGTGTCTTTGACTTCGGCAATATTTTTCTTAAATGTGACCTCGTACCCCTTATCGGTGATCTTGTTCACAGACATCAAATTCGTTCGTAAATCGCGCACAAGGAGGGTCTCTTTTAGGTCCAAACTCAAATTGTCGACGAGTATTTTGGCAGTCCCTTTTCCTCCGATTTCTGTTTGCGCGTTACTGGCTAGATTAATTTTCTGATTTTTCACATCTTGGATTTTGGAAAAAATTGATTCGTCCGATGACATATGCGAACTCGCCCCGCTGTCCAAACACCAAATTTTTGACTTGACTTCACCTTTAAATGCTGACTTGTTTTCTGGTTGGCAAGTAAATGCATCATAGTCGACATTCGTGGCTGCTGACGCGGTTTCCTTCTTGTTTTTTGGACCAACAATCTGCTGCTTTGTGTCCAACTTTTCCGCAGTTGTGACATTTAAACTTGAAAGTTGTTTTCTCACTTGAATTCGATTTTTCTTCCTCATTTTTCTTTCCACGAGTGTTGCGTTTCCATGGTTTCTTTGCAAACATCGCGTCGGGTACGACTTCCTTCGGTTTTTCAATGCCACGAGCATCTGCTTCCTCGATAATTTTTATTTTCAGTATTTCTGGTTTCGGCAGATCATCTCGAGATTCGATCGCACATCGAAAATTTTCAAAAGATTGCGGTAAGCTGTACAATAACAAAATTGTTGTTATGTCTGGATCAATTTTCACGCCCATGCCGCTTAACTTCCGTTCGGCTTCAAAAAATCCTCGAACGTGGTCCCGTGCGCTTTCGCCTTCGGCCATTTTGTGCAAAATCATGCGCTTCAATAACGTGGCTTTCCTTGCCGGTCCCTTCGATTAATAAATTTCGTGCAATTTTTTCCATAGACTTGCCGAGGTAGTGCATCCTTGTGTTGTTTGCACTTCCGATTGTTTAATCATCAGCAAAATTGTTGCTTTGGCAATTTCGTCGTTTTCGTCCCATTTTTCGACTGATTTCACAACTGCTGGATCTGCTGCGTTTTCCTTTGGCCTTTCTGACCTTCCATCCACGTATTTCAATAATTTTTTGATAGTTAGTTGGGCCATCATATGTATTTTCCACGTGTCGAAGTTTGTTTTGCCTAATCCTTCGAATTTTACTGTGGTTCCTGAGTCGGTCGCCATTTTTCTCAAGTTTTCTTCTCAAAAATTTGATTTCTTCAATTAAAATCTTCTCAATTTTGTTGAAAATCTTGTTACTTATGACTGATAATCTTGTTCTGCTCCTCAGAGTTGTCCTGGGCCCATAACCTGTAGTTATTTGTGTAAGGAATGGAGGAGACAATAAGATGCGACCATGAGTTACGGTTGAACAGGATATGACTAATATTTAATTACAGGATGAGATAATACAAGAGTTGGTGAGCCATTGCTCCACCAGATGGCGATAACATGCGACAATGGAATCTTCCACTCCTACAGAATCGAACTGACGTTGTTTCGCGTGAACAAGTCGAGGTAGAGATGCGCACGCTAATTTATTTTCTTTTTTAAATTTTTTTCCCTTCTTCGACAGTAATGGTACGAGGCCATCATTGCCAGCCAAAGCGTAATAATGCTTCAGCAACGAGTGCAACTACAAGAATACCAACGTCAAATATGCATTTTGCAACGACAACTGCAAACGTGGTAGGAAAAAAAAACAACAAAAATTTTTAAAAAAATTTTTTTAAAAAAATCAAAATTTTTTTTTAAAAAGCATGGCCTCTCTGGCATACAAAGCACACGAAATAAGGTTGTAAAAATTAAAAATAAAAATAAAAATAAAATTTTTTTTTCATTTTTTTCTTGTTTCAGTTTCGAAACTCGAAGCGAGGAGCGACGTTCCAACAGGTGAGATTGCAGGGAAGCGAAGAGAGCATAACGCGCATATTTTTTTTTTTTGTTTTTCTTTTTGTTTCTAGAACTTTGATCGTCCCGCCGCTCGCGGAACTGCTGCCGCTGCAGCTGGATCCTTTTGTCGATGCTTCGCCACCGAATCGGATCGCGCGGTGTCGTCGGACGTCGTCTACATCCGTATGCGCCACTGCGTCGTTTATAATTTCTATAATTTTTGATAAAAAAAAACTAAAATAAATGAAATAAAAATATTTGTAATTTTTTTTTTACGAAAATAAAATAAAAAATGAAAATAAAGTCGCTTTTTGAACGAATGGCCTGAGGAGGAGAGAGGGGTGCGCACAAGAGAGAAAGAACCACGCTCATAATACTACGACACTACAAGTTCGAGGGAGAGTGCAACACTCAAACTTTACTCCAATTTTCCTCGCGCACACATCTTAGTCATAATGTCTTCCGATGCAAAACTATCTTCGGCCGATACATTGCGCGACAAAATCGGTGAGCGCCAATTTGAGGCGATTAAATGTGAGTTGTTTTTTTTTTAAAAAAATGATTATTATTTTCACATCTTTCTTTTCCCTCCGTTAGTTCAATATAAAATGGCTTGCTTTATGTGCTTGGGATGGTCGTTTTATTTCTCGGTTGATTTGCCCAAGTATCAACCGTTCCACCTCAGAATTCGCCGTGGGATGCAGGAAGAATGGATATATGAAGACATACTCGAGAATTTGTATGTGTAAGACTGCGAGTTGTGTTGGTCCACCGATTCTGACGATTAATTGTAAAATCGCATGCATTTTTAAAAAAAATGAAAAAATAAAAAAAATTTAGTTTTAAATCGGAACAAACTTTTTATTTTCTTTTAAAAACTTTACACGAATGTAAAAAATTACAAAAAAAACAAAATACATTGTTAAAAAAAAGACAAAAAAATATAATATAGTTAATGCAAATATTTTCTTTAAAAACTACACGAATGTAAAAAATTACAAAAAAGACAAAAAAATATAATATGGCCAATACAAATTAGTTATTATCATTATCAAATCGATTTTTCAATACCTTCAAATGTGCATCCTCCTCCTCCTCATGCAACGGTTGTTTTTCCTGCACCATTGTGACATCCTTCACCAACGTGTGAATAACAGCTTCGACCATTGGTTTGGTGGCAATTCGTCGAGTGACGATCGTCGTCGGCATTGTCACAACGCTCGGTTTGGTCGTGGTGCGTTTCTCTGCGGTTGTCGGCAGTCGTTTCGTTGTTTTCGGATCATTGCGTGTGGTGATTGTGACGGTGGTGACGTTCGTGACGTCGTTTGCATCATTCTTCGTCGCCGATGATTTAGCGATGGTTGTGTCTGTGATGACGTTCGCGCCATTCTTCGTTGCCGATGGTTTAGCGATGGTTTTGATGACGTTCGGTTCCTGTTCGGCTTTAGATTTCGTCGACAAATCGGATGCGGTGTTGATCGTCACCGTGTGATTTAGATTCACCATTTGAGTTTCGCCTAAAAAAAATTATAAAATAAATTAATAAAATTAAATTTCTATTTCAATTTATTTTGGTTTTCTTTCTTCTTTTTTTCACTCTCGGACTTACTTGCGCGTTTATACGAGGAAAGCAAGATTGCCATTGTATCAATGGCATTAAACAGCAGAATGACAACGAGCATGCCGACAACATATTTCCGCATGGAACTGGTGTGCTAACCAACAAAAGCAAGAAGAAAAGAAAAATTAATTAAAATGTGATTTTTTTTTTAAACTCATCTAAAAAAAAAAAAACTCATGTGTTCGTGTGTCATGACAATCGACGGCGCGTTGTTTTCTTCATTTAAAACGGATGATATCGGCGTGATGTTTTCTCCATCATCCACCTCCTCGGTCAACGCGTCCAGGGTGATCCTGGACATTCGACGGCATTCCTCGTTCAAAGCGGCGGCCGACGATGTCGTCGACGCGGTTTCGTCGTCCCGTCGCGGCCGTCTTTTCAGCGTCAGCCGAAAATTTGACGGCCTTGACCGCCATCGTTTTGGCACTCGACGATCCATCTCTCTCTCTAGTCGTAGCAAAACGCAACAAATGGATGAAAACAAGCACGACGTGCAAAAGGAAAACTTGCAACAGGTGTAAAAAACCATTATCATAAAACTTTAATTGTATGCAAAAATATTAAACTGTTTATGTTGGAGTCGATTAGTAGACCAAATAAAAAAAATTTACTCGATCGAAATCAATGAGTCATTTAAAAATTCACGCGAGAACGCACGTATTATTATGATTTTTTAACCTTGCGAATGGCATGTAAAGAAACAAGGTTAAAAACGTGTGAAACATTTAAAAACACATTAGGTTAAAAATAAAAGGGATCAGAAAAGGTCAAGTTGCGACAAAAATGTAAACAAACAACTAATGAGATGTAAAAAAAAATAAGAAAACAACAATCACAAAAGAAATGATTTTTTACTTAAAAATTTTTTAGTTTAAAATGTGTAATTAATACACACAGTTCACACCAGGTGTCACTCAAATCCAATTGAAATCATCCATGTTGGGCAGGAAAGCATTCCGCGCGAAGTATGCTTGTTATTTCTTATCAAAATCAATAAAATATTTTTTTTACACACAGTCCGAGAGTTCATCCATGTGTGGTGAACAACGCAATGTATGACATCGACGACAACAATAGTTCTTCGTCGTCAAGCGATTATTACGAGACGTTGACAACAATAAATGTGTTGGCCGTGCCCGAAAATGCGAGCCGGTCAAATTCGATCGCAATTCCAATTGGTGTTAGTGAAGCTCGCGAGCGTCGCTGCTTGGAAGAGTGAGCAAAAACAAAATAAACAAAAAAAATAAACCAAAAAATTAATAAAAATTTTATTTATTTTTTTTTTAATTCTCTAGCGCTTCGTCATCAATCGATCAGATAAACGCAATGAAACGATGTACATTCCAACAACAATTAAATGAACTGCAAAGACGTACCATAAGGAGAAAGAATATCCAAAAAGCTTTGTGTTTATTTTCAATCCTCCTGACCATTGCTAGCACCATATGATCGTTTGTTGTCATTTCGCAAGGTAAACCAATTCAAACGAAGAAAAAAAACGAAAAACAAATATTTAACAATTTTTTTATTCAATTTTGCAGTTCAGACATCATTGCATAATCATATTACAGCACAAAAAGAAATGGATGAGGAATTTGAAATATTCAAACGTCGAATGAACGAGACAACAACGACAACGTTGACGACCCCAACAACGACGGACGTCGAAACAGTAACAGCAGCAACGACAGGTTAACTTTAATAAAAAAAACTGATGACAATTTCTATATCGTTTTTGTTTTTTTCAGCATCAATAACAATGGAATTGACGCCGAAATTTATTGATGTATCGTCAACAACGACAAAACCGACAACCACGACAAAACCGTCAACAACGACAAAACCGACGAAGCGCTTCGAAGTCGTAATAACAGATGTATAACCTCTTGAGCGAATTTTTGTGATTTTTGAATTTTAGTTTGCTGTCTTTCTCTTCTTCGAGTGGCATTTGGATCGTTTGAAATGGAAATCCATCGCATTGTGTGTGGTGTTTTTCCAGTTTCGTCTCCGTGTGATAACCCTGTAAGCAGCAACGACAGTAATATTTCAAATGTCGATTTGGATTGAACGAACGAATCAATCTGTTGAGGTCCTTTATTGCCACGTAATGGCGTGTTGGTTGTAACGTCGTCATCGATTGTTGCGTTTCATCATCATCTTCATTATCATTGGCTTGTTGGCTGACTAGTAGTAACAAATCCACAATGATTGCATCATTCGCATTACCGTTTTGCCTGCGATAGAGCGAGTACAAGTCGTCGTTATCGATTTCGAAAACATTAATTTGCAAGTTGTTGTTCGAATTTGGGAATTTGTCGCAAAGATGTCGTTTTGTTCAAAAACTCGTCTGTCCAACCGTCCACATTCAAAGTGTGCAAATGCGTTGCATTAGACTTTGGATCGCTTTCGTCGACGCCCGCTCGAACGGGATGAAGAACGGCTAGGATCGAGTAAATGAAACACCAATCGTCGTCCATGTTTCGCACATTTATCAAGAACCGCTTCCTTCTTTTTAAGCAATTGGGTAATGGAAGAAAACTTATACCTCTGAATGGACGGTAAAGAGCCACATGCAGTTCTATGAAACCATTGATTTTGAAAATCCACTCAGACTGTTCGGTGGTATAGTCTGCATACAAAGAAAGAACAGAATCAAACAACGTGTTCAAAACCTGTTCATCTTGCACGAAAGTGAGATGCGAACAGAAATAGCCGGTGGTGTTTTGCAAGACCGCCTCGTCTTGTTTCTCTTCCCGCGCCAATGGGCATTCGAATTCCAAGCTCAAACACAATTCGACTTTGATGCTTTTCATCAGTTGTTTGCAACTTGCTATCAAAGCCCAAAGTCTATCTTTCATCTCTTCGTGCAACAATACGTTTGGTTCTGTCGTATATTCTTCCTGCGGTGTGAATTGCATTTTATAGCTCATCAAATGGTTTCTGAATGCCGTGGCTCGCAATGTAAACTCTTGCGTGTTTATTTCCATCAACTTGTATCTCAATTCGATCTTTTTGATTTTCCCTTTATCTTTCATGGTGCGCAGGGCAACAATTAAATTTTTTTTGCTTGCTCTTTGTCCTTAACGATTAAAGTAAAAGGATCAGAACAAAATAGCAAAACATTTAATTTGACAACACCGTAAGTGCATACTTGATAAACGCCCGGCGTTGTTGTGTTATGTTCTATCTGCGTCCATATGTTTTCGACAAAGTCGAGTGCATTCCATTTTTTGGTTGTGTAAGCATAATTAAATGGTAAAATGTGATTAAATACATTATTGTCACTCACGTTTGATGCGCTGGGTTGGTTCGTTGCTCTGGGTTGGTTTGTTGTGCTAGGTTGGTTTGTTGTTGTTGTTGTTGACAAAGGGGATGCATTGTTTGAAGCGTTCATTTTCATTAATTCTATTTTTTCATGTGTTTTTAAATTCTTAGCGTCGGAGAAATTTTTTCCACATGTTTTGCACTTGTAAATGCGTCTGTTATCAGTCTGCTGCTGTTCTCTTTGAATTTTCTTTCTTCTTTCTATCTGTCTGTGGTGTCTTAGTCCACTTGGAGATTTGAAGTTTTTGCCACATATTTTACATGCTAACTTTTTTGTGTTGTCGATATCCATTTGTTCGATCGTTCTCGTTTGTCACCTTTCAATCTGTTTTTCTTCATTTGTTGCTCATTTTATACTTTTATCGATGAAAAAAGCAAAAAATAAAAACAAAAAAAATATGTTCCATCCTGTTGTTTGGAATGTCATCCTGTTGGTAGAAATGTAGAAATAATAAAAAAAATAGAAAAAAAGAGCTAAAATCTATGCTCGCTTCTTCTTGTTCTCACTTGAGATTGACGTTTGGCTTTCTCGACGTTTGGCTTTCTCGGTGGCCTTTTGTATGGCCAACAGTGCTTTCTCGTTCCTCGGTGGGGTGGCGAACATGTCCACTACGATTACGTTTTCTTCTACTTTATCTGCACCTTCCTCCTCCTCGTCGCCGTCGTCGTCTTTGCGTTTCTTTGTGTTGGTCGCTAGAAGAGAAAAAAAGAGAAAAAGTTAAGAAAGAAAAAAAAATAAATAATAAAAATTTACTTTTTGGCATCATCAAGTCCATCGTCGTCAGCTTCTCGACGGTCACAAATGCCTGTGACTGTTCTAAGTGCGGTGAAATGTTTTTCTTCTCTGCGAGATGTATGAATGTAGTGTTTATCAATGTTCAAATGTGTTTGTTTATTTCAGATTTTGATTGGTCAGATTAAAAGACGTGTATGACCTCAGTCGTCGCTTGCGTCTATAAACTCAATTTTATCTATCTATCTATTCTTCTCTGCGATGATTTTCCCGCTCTTTCGCTCGATCTTTGTGTTGGTCGCTAGAAAAGAGAGAAAAAAAGAGAAAAAGTTAAAAAGAGAAAAAAATAAATAATAAAATTTACCTTTTGGCATTGTCAAGTCCATCGTCATCAGCTCTTCGTCGGTGACCAGAGGTTGCGACTGCTCAAAGTGTGGCATAATCGGGTTTTTCTTCTCCGCAATGATATGGTTTATTTTGCCACATTTTCGCTCGTTCTCTTCTCGTTTCATTCGGAACTTAATTTCAGTCATTGCAAGTTTTTCATCCAGGACGTCGCTGGAGATGCGCTTGATGGCCTCAAGGATGTCCAATTGGGCAGTGATGAAACGCCAATATGCCGCAGCATTCAATTCAATAGATTTCTCCTCTGGACCATCGTTTCGTTTGGTCAGTTTGACCGAAACCAGTTTTCCTTCGTGTTTGTAGACCACGGCTGTGATAGCTGAACCCATGCATACGATGTCGCTGCATGCAAACTCGTCGTTGGCATCGACTGCTTTTTTCAATGAACGACAATATTTCATTGTCTCCACCCAATTGGCGATGGAAAGCGAGGCGCCTTCCTTACAGGGAAAGCGCAGATTAAAAGACGTGTATGGCCTAAGTCGCTGCTTGC
This sequence comes from Strigamia maritima, assembly GCA_000239455.1. Classification (NCBI taxonomy): domain Eukaryota; kingdom Metazoa; phylum Arthropoda; class Chilopoda; order Geophilomorpha; family Linotaeniidae; genus Strigamia; species Strigamia maritima. Next base: position 28,386 of record JH430971.1, on the reverse strand, counting down.
GTCTATAAACCCAATTCTATCTATCTATCTACAGGGAAAGCGCCTATCTGTATTTTCATTTTCATAAAATTTGAATTTCCTAATGGAAATCATGACTGTGTCAATGTTGGCATTTTCCGTCACATTCACAAAAATTGTGTTTTCAACATCCAATTCGAAAAGGTCAGGCGAATAGACACCATGATCGATTTCGATTGAACGTTTCGCTCTCCTTGCAGTGGAAAACCGAGGGGTTTATATATGTGCGCGTGTGTATTTTTTTTTTTTTTTTTTTTTCTCCAACAAATGAAATGATAATTTAATGTCAACATGTTGTGACGGAAACCATTAGACAGGATTTGGTTGTTTATTTCCACATGTAGAACGATAATGTGTGAGCATTCAGAAAATGACACACTGTTTTGTAATTATATTGGACTAAGCAGGCCCAAACCTAGAATAATACTACCGTCGTACATGGGAGTCGGGCAGCCTGTAGATTTGGTATTCGCCGTTGGGAAGGTCACACAGGTCATGAATACACTTTGGATGAATAGGGTTTTGCACGAAGAGGCAAATGCTCGAGCGGGTGCTTTGGTTTCGTCGCGCGAACACGTAGTTGGCTCAATTATGTAAACTCACACGGTTTTTTCAGTTGGAAATAACTAGGAATCATCGACAGGTGAGAAGTACCAATTGCGTGCTTAAAATATTGGCTTTCAAGTCTACCTGTTGATGAATTACAACCCTAAAGTTGGCGTTTCTGCATGAAAACGCTCATGTTTTAGGATGGCATGACTAGAAGCACCTAAAGATGTGCGGGGGAGAAAACTTCCAAGCCCTGCCTCCTCGTGGCCTCCCCTGGGTACTCCACTGTGGCACTTTGTTTTTCCGCTGCAGTGGTGCTAATGGGTCTTCTGGTTATCTATCTTTTCTTCTATTTTTGCTCCGCTTTCTCTTCTGTGGCTTTTGTCTCTGTTTTTGACCTTTTTTTTGATAATGTAATACTGCATTCCATTCTGCAATGCAATGTACGAATGTAGTGTTTATCAATGGTCAAATGTGTTTGTCTGTGTCAGATTTATATATTGGTCGGATTTAGTATGTCAGTTTAAGTATGTCAGATTAAAAGACGCGTATGACCTCAGTCGTTGCTTGCGTCTATAAACTCAATTCTATCTATCTATATCTATCTAAAGATGTGCCCGGTTGCAGGTCTAGTGCTAAAGGTGTGCTCGGTTACGAGCATGGACTTCAAGTGTCTATATAAACTCACTTGATCAAAGAAATCACCTCCTATCAGGTAGTCGAAATGGGTTAAACCATGCAAAAGTTAATAATAGCTAAGGGGAGGAGAGGTGATTACTCATTACAATGAGCGCAACCGTAAGGTGCTAAAACAATTATGCTAAACACCCAATGGTGTTGGAATTTAAATTTTAGGATTTTATATTTTGGCCGCACGGATCATGATACTTCCCCCCACCGAGATTTTGTTTATTTTTGTAAACAAATCTCAAAATTTAAGCAAAAATACAAAATCCGAAATGTTAACAAATAAATTTCTTAATAGCAACTTTAATAAATAAACAAAAATGATTTATAAAAACAAAACACAAATTGTCAAGAAAGAAAGATTTATTTACAAAAGAAAAGGAAAAAAGAAATAACAAAGATGACCGACATAGGTGGCAATCAAGTTACCTATATCGATTACATGAAGCAGCATTACAATTGGTAAGTGAAAAGAAATTGACCAGCCGGGTTCAAAAGGTTGTTTCTTCTTACGACACCTGGTGGCTTCGCTAGGGTAAAGTATAAAGAATAAAAAATAACCTCCAAAGGTAAACGAAAATCAACAATGAAAATAAAAAGGTAAGTAAATAAATGATTTTCAAATTTTAAAACAATTATTAGTCAACCAACTCGGTTGAACACAAAAAACATCAGAAGGGTAAGATTTTGTTACGAAGTAAAACATTCAAAAATAAATAACCTTAGGTTAACAAAAATTAAGTAATAAATATTGCCGTGGCACATTAGGTGCAAAAACATATCAAAAAAAACATTATCAAAATTATCAACTTAATTCAGGAATATTAATGATTCAAAAATAAATTACGAAAGCTAATCGAAAAAATGTTAACATTACTTATCGGTAATAAAAAATGAAAGACAGAATAAACTTATTCTAAATAAAAATGAATAAACAATGCTAAGTACTCACTATTTGGTGAATGAAAAATTAAATGAAACACAAAAAGGTCACTTTTGGTAAAAAATTGTCAAAAATACTGGAAACACAGGAATGTCAAATTCGGTGAAAATAAAGAGTCAAATTTAAACAATTTGGTTGCAGATCCGACGAATGGTTTGTGTTGGTATGTACACAACAACAACGTTTAGGTCGGCGGGCGTCTTGCACTGTCGTTTGACCATTCGCTCGGTGCAGCGCCAATTAAACTTGTCACCGGCGTAGTTTCGGCGGAAACGATTCATGATGAATTCTTGATGTTCAGGGCTCATGTGAAAGTCATTTCGTAACAAACTCACAACAATTTCCTCCACCACTGGTTCTGCAACTTGCACGTTTGGTGAGCCGGTGGATGGTAACCGAATCCATGCCTTACGGTGTGCGTCGAGTTACCCTGTGGGTAACACCATTTTCTGGATATAACATCTTTTACTTGCGCCACTCGTTGCATGAGGTCCCAATACCCGCGGTGGACAACTCGAAAACGTGTTGCTGAGTAGGTATTTGCTTGCAGCACCGTTGGTTCAGGAAAGTTCGCATTCGTCAGCTGATAACCGTAAATTTCCCTTCGGTGGAGGTTGTAGGAAACGAGGACTCGCATCCAAAATCGAAATTGCGATCGGCGCAATTCTCCTCGGCCTCCACAGGCGCGGCACAATCTCGGCGTACTGACATTGGCAAACTCCACTGAATGACCGCTGCAAACGGGACAGCATTCGAAATTGGGGAAGGTCTGGTCCCGTGGATCATCAGGATGAAAATCAGGAATTAAAAATGGCTCGTCAGTTTGCACCTCTGGTAAAGGCAACATCGCTGGATAAATGGCGGACAGTGATGCAACTTGTGTCGATGCCATTTTGGTGTTAGTCCTAATTCGAGACATAATAAATAAATTATAATTCGGAATAAATAATGAAATGGGGGCGCTGCGTTCGTTTTGAACAAAATGGACGTCTTTTTTTTCACGGAACAATCAGTCGAGAATTTAATATGGAATATTCTAACTGTGGGACTGTAAACAATTTTTGTGGACTGTTTTTGGTGCGGTTGTTGCTGGTTTGCTGTTATTTCGAGTGTTGCCATTACGTGACCTGTTAGAAACCGCCACCACGATACGGTTAGGCCTAGTTTGAGAAGACCGTGAATTTTTTGTTGTGGTGTCAGGCCGAGTGACACCGGGCCGTGAGTTTTTTGTTTTTCTTTTTGTTTTGAATGATATTACGAATTCGACTGATTTATATACGATTTGGATGGTCACCGTGGACTGTTGCGATCAGAGAGAAGTGGAGAATTGGAGCGAGTGTGAATTAATACGAGGACTGAGAATTGGGATTTGCAGTGACAATTGGCTATACATCTTGTGCAAAGACAACAGCAAGGGATTATTTGCGTTTTAGAGAACAACGTTGGCTGCACGTGAAGTGCAATAGTGAAAGACCGAAGGAACTTTTGAACAACTAATTAATTGGACGTTTTTGCTGTTTGGCCGTTTCAACGGAGCGGGAAGTTCCATACTCGGCTCACCGTTTCATTAATTTGTTTTTGCTGAAATTATATAATATTAAGGTATATTTTGTGAAAATTGCACTAATCATAATTAGCATTTAAGAGCTAACTAACCTCTGGCCATTGCACTTTGGTCAGTAGTACGTGCTTCCATCTGCCTTTAGACAGTGGAATTTAGTTACTGTTTTGGTAATTTACGGTGTGGTGTGTTGAGTTTTGGTGTTTATAATGAGTGCTGGCGGGAAACCTGTTCGAGGCGGGCTGCTGAGGACGCCACCTAGAGAGCATCAGAAGAATCGAGATCCCAAGAATGTGACTGTTTTTAGCAAGTCAAACAAGAGAGTTTGTGAATCGGATAGCCCAGGAAGTGAATTTGAAAAACCTGAGATGACCACACACGATTTATGGCTTGCGATGCGGAATGAAATGAGGAGCGGACTAGAACAGATCTGTAAACGATTGGATAGTATTGAATCCCACGAAGAGAAGTGGAGAGAATCATCTGAAAAATGGTTACAGGATATTGAAGCAACAGAATTGGTGCAAAATGAAAAATTTGAAATTATTCGGCGGCAAATGACTGCACAGAATAGTCGACTGATTTATTTGGAAAATACACTGCGTAGCAAGAATTTAGTGATAAAGGGAATGGAGGAAAAGAAGAAAGAGGATGTAGAGGCTACAGTTAAGAGTTTAGTAACGGAGAAGATGGGATTAGAGTCGGTCAGCATTGCTAGTGCTTTTAGATTGGGGAAAAAGAACAAATGGCCGCGACCAATATTAGTTAAAATGAACAAAGAAAAGGAACGAAATAGCATTTTAAAACGCCGTAGCGAATTAAAGGGAACTAAAATTTATATTGATGAGGACTACTCACAAGAAATGCGCAAATTGAGGAATCGTCTGTTCCAGGAAGCAAAACGACTTCGGGAAAGAGGAAAAGTGGCGTATGTACGACACGACGTGTTGATTGTGGATAATAAGAGATACACTTGGTGTCAGGAGATGGAAGACTTTACGCCGCAAAACCGGGATAAGGGTGACCCATTGTTGAGTCAGATTGGAGACGAGGAAACCGAGAGAGAAGATGCAATGAATATTCCAAAAAACGATTAAGGGGGGGTGACGAGAACAACTTTGCGATTGAGAGGGGGGGCAGATGGAGCATTGGTTTTTGCAGGCAAGATTATTTGTTGGAATGTGGCAGGTGTATTTTCTAAGAATAGGGAATTCTAGACCTTTGCTTTGACACACGATATTATTATTCTGCTGGAGACATGGATGGAGCAGAAATGTGAACGTTCTTTTATGGCAAGGTTGACGACGCAGTTTGAGTGGACTACGCTACCGGCAACGCGGAGTTATAAGAAAGGCCGGGCCAAGGGCGGCCAACTAGTGGGTATTCGGAAAGGAGGAGGAGTTTCTTGGCGTTTTTCACACTGGAAGTACGGAATTATCATGTTTATTAAACACCTGGACAAGAGACAGGATGATATTATTGTTTCGGCTTACTGTAATGAGGGACTAACTCGCTTGGGGAAGATATGGCGAATGTTCTGGATGAGGCCACTAGAAATGGGGCACAGCTGCTGTTGATTGGTGACTTTAATGCACGGATTGGACTTGAGAACGTAACTACTGATGAGGATGATACTATTACACGCAAATCGGAGGATGAATTATTGAATTTTGAGGGGAAGAAGTTGTTGACTTTTTGCGATGAAAACGCACTGAAGATACTAAATGGCTATGGTAGAGGGGATTATACGGGGAAGTTTACCTTTATTGGAGCATTGGGAGCCTCGGTGATTGATTACGCAATTGTCAAGGAAGATCACCCAGATATAAGTTTAGAGGTTTTGGCTAGAACGGAGTCGAACATTTACCTCTCGTCATAACGTTAGATTGGTTCTTTGCGTCGCAACCAATTACTGTTTCGTCCTCTCGGGTGCGCTGGTGTTGGGACAAGACTGTTAGCGCTGTCTTTGCTAGAGATTTAGATCAGGAATTGCAAGATTTTATCGTTGATGACAGTGTGGAATTAAGTAATCTAGTGATCGACTTGAATGAGCGGATACAGAGTGCTGCGAAGTCTGCTGGAGTGAGAAGATCGTGTTCAAGAAGGGCTGATGCGCATTGGTTCGACAGGGAATACAAGAAAGAAAAGCAGAAAGTCAGGCGTCTCCTCTATAAATTTCGAAGATCTCGTGAGGAGATAGATCGGTTAATCTATATTGCGGAGAGGAAGGCGTTACGTTTACTGTACCACAAGAAGAAGAAAGAACGTGATGATTGTACGTGGAACAAGATTAGAAACAGTAAAAATACAACTGATTTTTGGAAGGTGGTCAACAGCTATCGGAAAAGGAAAGACCGTAAAGGACAAGCTATTGCTTTGGATGTATGAAAACAACACTTCATGACATTGCTGGATGGAACTGATTTAAGGGGTGATGATGGAAACCCACACCAAGAAATTGAAGACTTGCTGTTTAAACCTGTAGAGTTACTTGATCGGGAATTCGACGAACGGGAGCTCAATGAGGCGATTAACAAGTTGAAGAATGGGAAATCGCCGGGAATTGATACAGTGATCAATGAGTTTTATAAGTCTATGTCGAGGGCTGCACGAGTAATCATCCTGAGGGTTTTGAATGTGGTTTGGCATGCGCAGATTTGTCCACGGGAGTGGCGAATTGGTGTTATTATTCCAATTTATAAAACTGGAGAGGTGACCGACACAAATAATTACCGTGGAATTACTCTGCTGAATACACTATATAAAATTATGTCGACAATGATGGCAACTAGAATTCAAGATTGGGCGGAGCAGGAGCTTATAATAACTGAAAACCAAGCCGGCTTCCGAAAGGGATACGGTACCCGAGATAATCTGTTCACCTTAAATGCTCTTATTAACAGTAGAACTAGAAATAGAGGAGGGAAACTGTTTGCATGTTTTATAAACTTTAGGGCTGCCTTCGATAAGATCAACAGAGAACGGCTTTTCGAAAAGCTTTGGCAGGCGGGAATACGTGGGCGAATGTTCGCTATGTTGAGATCCATTTATTGTGAGACAGGAAATATTGTTGCAACCGATATGGGTACTTCGGATGTTTTCTGGACCACGTTTGGGGTACGCCAGGGCTGCCCCCTGAGTCCAATTCTTTTTAGTTTGTATATAAATGATCTTGAAGAGAACTGGACTAAACGTAACATTGGTGGAGTTGTGATAGGGAAAAATAAGATCTTTACACTCAAATTTGCTGATGACATTGTGGCTTTTGCAGTGGACAGAGAGGGACTTACTGAGATGTTAATTGACCTGGAAAGATATACCCAGAAAAATTTCTTAGTGTTGAATGTACAGAAGTCAAAGATAATGATTTTTCGGCGGGGTGGTAGGAGAGCGGCAGCGGAGCACTGGTCTTTTGGCGGACAACCGATCGAGGTGGTGAACAAATACAAGTATTTGGGGTTTTGGTTTTCTACGAAGAATGTATATAGGCACCACTTAACCACTATGCGGGGGAAGGCTCAGAAGATTGTGAATGCTACCTGGAGTGTGATACGGAGGTTGGGAATGTATGCTGTTAAACAGAAGATTGCATTGTTTCAATCACTCCTGCTGCCTGTGTTAATGTATGGGGTAGAGATCTGGGGTAATAGGAGACGTGACGAAGTTGAGATTGTGCACAGGAAATACATGAAGATGATTCTGGGACTTAATTTAAATACACCTGATTACCTATGGGCAATCGAGCTGGGCCACAATGATGTGGAGTGTACGGCGATGAAGCGTGTTTTTAAATACATCCTCCATATTTTGAAAATGGACGAAGAGCAATGGCCATTAATCTGTCTTAAAGAGATGATGAATCCCAACTGTTGCCCAAGGTATAACTGGTGGTCTGATTTTGAAAGGATGATCAACAATGTGGGTAGTGGTGCGCTGATGGCTGCAATGAGATCAAACCAGGCGGAAGAGACCATTTTTTGGATGGAGGACGCACTGAGGACGGCAATGGAACAGGGATACAGCGGCGATGGAGAAGGATTGGTGATTCCACTTTTTGTCCGTTCTACCGACAAATTAAGCAGGACTTTTTGGAAGTGGAGTACTTGCGGGATTTGGATGTATCTGTTATAAATCGGGAAATGTGGACAAGGTTACGTTGCGGTAATGAACACAGAGGTGGCAAAAAGTGGTTGACAGAGAGGGAGCAACTCTGTCGGCTGTGCGGGAAAGAGGCAGAGACTCTGGATCATATTTTCAAGCGATGTTCATTTCTCAAGACAACATGTGAATTCACGAATAAGTGGCGCGATTGGAAGTCATGTTTGGCAGGAGGTGTAGATCAAGAACTTTTGGATTTAATTTATACGTTTAAGTTTAGATGTGCGGCCAAGATAGCCGGTAAGGGGTAATTCAATGATGTATAAGATATAGGTTAATGGTTTTCGTTTATGTCTTTCGGCCACGGCCTGTAATATGATTTGTTACTTTTTGGTTTTGTTTTGGTTAGATTTAATTTTTATTTTATTTTTATTTTATTTTATTTTTTTGCAACGTTCCCCTTCCAAAGTATGTAATACCGTACATGGATTAAATTATTATTATTATTAATAAATAATGAAATAACGATATAAACGAAAATTCAATTACTCACGCTTGATTGATTACTTGAAGGTAATTATTAAATTAATGTTTAAATCAAGGTGTTACCAATATGGTAAGAAAATAATAAAACTTTAGGTTTTATAACAAATGGTACGTAACGACTCGGTGTGAGGAAACGTCTCGGTATGCAAGTCCATGTAAGGTCACGTGACTGGTGGTTATTACAACCAATCACGAAACCCGACACAACAGGTGGCCGCGAAAATGCGCCATCTGTTGTCGACAAGTGACAACACGAAGACAGAATCCATACTCCTTAACGAAATTAATATATAAAAATAATAAAAGTAATTTCGAATAAAATTAACATAATAAATTAAGATAAAGAAATTCAAGCGTGGGTAGTGTCGCTATTTCGTTTTTTTTTGGGGGGTTTTTTTTTTTGAAGTGCTTATCCATCCTAAAGTGATTCAGCATCCAATGAAGCATCCAAAAGGTCAAAAACATCGTTAATGTAATTTTTGACGTGTAATTTGATGACATTGACATCGGCAGGTGTTAAAGTGTCGTCATCTTCGTAAAACCATTTTTGAATGTCAATGACATTGTAAGGCCTAGTTTTTTGGCCTTGCTCGTCCATTAGAATAAAGGTGTTTGGTCCAACAATTTTGTGTTTTATGTAGACTCCTTTAGTTCTTTGGCGTAAACCAGCAGCGAACTGCCGGTCGGTGGATGAAAGTTGTCTATTTTTTAATGTGACCCAGTCTCCTGGCTGGAAGTCATGAGTTCTTCGGTGGACGTCAAACCATCTTTTATGTTGGATTTGAGCTCTCTTTAAATTTTCTACGGCACGCTCTCTCATTTGGGGCATGTGTAGATGCAAACCTTCGGCAACTGACGGAGGCAATGGTTCTCCATCGTTGGTGTCAGTGTCGATGTCACCTGGGTAGCGTGCTTCCTGTCCAACTACCATTTGGTAGGGCGAGTATTTTAAGGAAATCTGATAAGTTGATGGCTAGGACGAAAAATCCAATATGGAGGTCCCATCTGGTATGGTCGTCGATGTACGCCAAAATGCAAGATTTTAACGATTGATTTAGTCTTTCAGCCAAGTTTGGCTGTGGGTGATATGCTGCAGTATAACGGTTGGTTGCTCCCATCTGTTGGCATTTGGATTGAAATTCGAATGACCTGAATGAAGGGGCATTATCGCTGACAATGATCTTCGGAAAGCCATATCTTTGACAGAACTTGGTGATTTGATGGATAGAAGTTCTGGCATCAGATGAGTTGGTAAGACAAATATCCAGCCACCGAGTGGCAGCATCAACCATAACAAAGGCATAGGTATGTCCTCCAGTCGATTTAGGCTTTGGTCCGTAAAAATCAATGTAGATAGTGTGAAAAATGTGACGCAGTCTAGCAGACAGCATTTTATCAAAGGGTAGTCGTCTTTCTGGTTTAGATCTTTGGCAAGGTTCGCAAACCTGAATCCATGTTTGGACATCTGTTTTCATGCCTGGCCAACAAACTCGAGATTTGAGTCTACGTAAAGTTTTTTCAATTCCTAAATGGCCAACCGAAGGTGGGTAATGTAGAGCTCGAAAATATCGTTCTCGAAGGGATTGTGGCAAATAAATTTGTCTCTTTCGCTGCATGTTATCTGTGGTAACAGGCAGAAACCTGCATAGAAGTTTCTTGTGGAGTTTGTAGTCGATTGTCTCTTTTCGAACACGTTCTGCTTTGTTTGGGTCATCAGGTAATTGTTGTGTGGTGATATAAAGGATTTTTTCATGACTCCACTCATCCTCTTCTTGAGTTGTGATGATTTCCCGAATTGATGGAAGCAGTTCAAAAGATGGATGCTCAATTGGTGGGTCATGTTCTTTTTCAGCCTTCCTCTCAATCTCAGTCAATGGTCTAGCCACAGGTAGTTGTAATCCAGATGGGCCAGGTCGTGGAGATTGCTGCCTAGGTGGTGGTGAGAGAGAGAGAGAATTAGGTTTATAGACGTAAGCGGTGACTCGGGCCATACACGTCTAAAATCTGACAAAAGAGAATCTGACATGAAAACTGACAATATGAAACTTGACATACTAAATCTAACAAAACAAAACCAACACGCCATATCTGACAAAAGAAAACTGACACACCAAAACTGACATATCCAAACTGACATAATGACTGACAAAAGAAGGTGGTGGTGTTGGAACTGTTGGTCCAGCTGGCAGTTTGTACAGTGAAACCTGGCTATCTTGTGATGAAGCAGACGACGAATCTGAACTGTAGTCGATTGGCAAAAAAGTTGGTTTTTCGCCAACAATAGGAATCAGGTCAGGTTGTAGTGTCATAGGTGAAGTGAGAGGTGGGGTGGTAGTTAATGGGAAGGGTCAACTGGCACAGGTCCATTAGGTGGTATAAGGGGAGTTGAAATAACAGGGTCAACAATTGGTGTTGACATTGGAGTCAATTTGGTTGATTGTCTCGTACTCTGCCCTCCAATGGGTGTAGGAATGCCAGATAATCTCCGAGGATTTTTAGGTGGTCGTCCTCTTCTCCTCTTCAAATCCTTAGGTGGATTAATTTTAGGTGTAGGTATTAAAGTTGTTGGTGATATAGTGGGTGTTCTAACTTCAACTTTTCTAGGCCTTCCTCTTCTCCTTTTTGGTTGTGGAATTAAAGTGGGCTGATGAGGTGTTGATAGTAATAAAGATGGAACTGGCAAAGGTTGTTGTCGTTTTCCAGTTTCATGTCGAAGTTTAATAAAAATTGGAATTCTTGACAGAAGTGGGGCTGGTGGAGTTCCAGCAAGTGTAAAAACAGGTGTTTTGTTTTTTAACCTTTCCGATCGTTTGAGAGTTTTCCTTTTCCATTTAACAGTTTTCAACGTGTTAATGACCTTAAAGATGGGCCATTGGGTATGATCATCGAAATATGTCATATAGCACATGTCATCGACCAATGGGCAGTCGTCTGCATCCAGAGCTTCAGGTGGATCAACTGGTGCACGGCTTAAGGCGTCAGCCACGCGGTTCTTGCAACCAGAACAGTGCAAAAAGGTGAACTTATACTCACTAAGAGCTAAAACCCAGCGGGCTAACCTTCCTTTTGGTTCCCTTTGTTGAAAAAGCCATTTTAGAGAAAGGTGATCACTTTCAAGGTAGAAATCCATCATTTCATGGTAATGTCTGAATCTTTTTAACTGTCCAAACGGCAGCAAAACATTCAATTTCCGTAACAGAATAATTCTTTTCTGCGGTGTTAAGTGCACGTGATGCAAAGGCGATAGGGATACGTTCGCCTCTGTCATTGAGTTGCATTAGAGCAGCTCCCAAACCAGAATAACTAGCATCAGTTTGAAGAATATAGGGTTTCTTCCAATTCGGAAACTTTCTCTGTAAAGTTGGTGCTGCGAGTTGTTCTTTTAGTTCCTCGAACACCTTTTGGTGTTGACTATCCCAAATCCATTCTGCGTCTTTCTTCAAAAGTGGTCGAAAAATTTCGCAAGACTTGGAAAAATTGGTGATGAAAGATTGATAATAGCCAATCATCCCTTTGAATCATTGTAATTCACGCAGGTTTGTTGGTGGAGGATACTTCTGAAAGGCTCTCACCTTTTTGGGGTTTGGTATGATTCTTCCAGCCTCGACTATGTGTCCTAAAACTTCTAATCGAGTTTGGCAAAGTTCGGTTTTGTTAGAATTCATCGTGAACCCAGCTTGGTGTAACTCGCCCAAAATAAGTCGTAAATGTTCCACGTGTTCTTCGAAGGTCTTGCTAAAAACAATAACATCATCCACGTAAACAAATACGAATTTGTAAAGATATTTTGCTAAAGTCTTGTTCATGGCTCGCTGCAAAGTAGCTGGTCCATTAATGGGTCCAAATGGCATCCTAACATATTCGAAAAGTCCCCTATGGGTGATAAAGGCTAAGTATCTCTCATCTCCTGACCGAACTCCAATTTGGTGAAATGCTTCTCGGCCATCGATAATTGAAAACCAATGTGCTCCTCCTAGGTATGCGAAAATATTGTCGATATCGGGTAAAGGATACACATCAGGAATGGTTTGTTGGTTAATGGGTCGAAAATCCATCGCAGTACGCCAGTCTCCTGTTTTCTTTGGTACAACAACAGGTGCAACGGCGCAATGGAACGACGAATGATCCCTTGTTGTAACTTCTTGTCGATGTATGCATCAATGACAGCTTTTTTAGCTGGGTTGACTGGTCGGACTGGTGCGTGGATTGGTTTAAAACCTGGTTTCAAATCCATTTCGAAGAAGGTATTGTTACAAAGTCCAATTTCTTCTCGAAAAATCTTTGAAATGGGTTTCAATGCTGCGATGAGTTGTTGAATTTGTTTCACCGTAAGATGGGGGAGAAAACTTCCAAGCCCAGCCTTCTTGTGGCCTCTCCTGGGTACTCCATTGCAGCACTTTGTTTTTCCGCTGTAGTGGTGCTAATGGGTCCTCTGGTTATCTATATCTCCTTTTTTTGCTCCGCTTTCTCTTCTGTGGCTTTTATCTCTGTTTTTGACCATTTTTTGATAATGTAATGCTGCATTCCATTCTGCAATGAGATGTATGAATGTAGTGTTTATCAATGGTCAAATGTGTTTGTTTATATCAGATTTTTATTGGTCAGATTAAAAGACGTGTATGACCTCAGTCGTCGCTTACGTCTATAAACTCAATTCTATCTATCTATTCACCATAAGATGACTCCAAAGCTGGTGATAGATCCAGTCGAGATTGGTTGGATCTGTGGAGGGATGATACGAAATGAAGTTAGCTAAGTTAACATACTTTGGTTCATCCTTAGTAATCAATGAAGATTTTTCCTCAATTTGGCTAGTAGAGTCGGTAGTTAGTTGCGAATCAGCCAATAACTTGATTGCTTCTTCGTTTAATTTTCGAACCACAGGTTCGACTGTCTTCTCACGTCTGCATTGGCGTCTCAATTTTTGTGTTTGACTGAATGACCACCTCTTGTGCATCTTGGTTGGTTTATCAGATGCTAAGGGGGAGAAAACTTCCAAGCCCAGCCTCCTCGTGGCCTCCCCTGGGTTCTCTGCTGCAGCACTTTGTTTTTCTGCTGTAGTGGTGCTAATGGGTCTCTGGTTATCTATCTCTTCTTTTTTTGCTCCGCTTTCTCTTCTGTGGCTTTTGTCTCTGTTTTTGATCATTTTTTGATAATGTATGCTGCATTCCATTCTGCAATGGAATGAACGAATGTAGTGTTTGTCAATGGTCAAATGTGTTTGTTTATGTCAGATTTATATTGGTCAGATTAAAAGACGTGTATGACCTCAGTCGTCGTTTACGTCTATAAACTCAATTCTATCTATCTACCAACCCTGTGCATTGAACATACTCGTCTGCTGCAGTGCGTATCCGTTTATTCATTTTCACGAGAGGTAAAGTCATGTTTGCTTGTAGTTTATAAATTGACGTTGAGACATAAGGCATGTCTGTGCTCCTGTGTCCAACAATGCTACGAAAGATAAATTAGTCCATGTCAGTTTGACATAAGGTGCATGTGGATTACGATGATCTTGTGTTGTAATTTCCACAACAGGTTCTTTGGTTTTAGTCACCTCGTCAGGTGATAACATGACAAAATTGATGAGGTTAAGAGTGATCAATTCCTTAACACGTGTGGGAGAGAAAACTTTCAAGCCCAGCCTTCTTGTGGCCTCCCCTGGGTACTCCTTTGCAGCACTTTGTTTTTCCGCTGCAGTGGTGCTAATGGGTCCTCTGGTTATCTATATCTCCTTTTTTTGCTCCGCTTTCTCTTCTGTAGCTTTTGTCTCTGTTTTTGATCATTTTTTGATAATGTAATGCTGCATTCCATTCTGCAATGGGATGTATGAATGTAGTGTTTATCAATGGTCAAATGTGTTTGTTTATGTCAGATTTATATTGGTCAGATTAAAAGACGTGTATGACCTCAGTCGTCGCTTGCGTCTATAAACTCAATTCTATCTATCTATCTATACTTAACACGTCTGATTGGTAGTTGTACTAAGTTGGGAAACAGTTTCTTCAATTTTAGGAATGGAAACCTTTAAATTAGAGTCAATTGTTGAGTTGTCAATTGGTGCGACATCTTTCACTTTTTTGGGTTTTTGTGTCAACTTAGTCCTTTTTTGTGTTCCCAAGAGGTTGACTGGAGCACTAGTAGCTTCTACTTTTTGGACTGGCTCATTGGTTTTGCCCCCGTTGCCATCGAGCCCTGCTTGTTTCCCGACAGAACCCATGCCTTCCGACACGAGGGGCACAAAGGTTTCCAGGTCTTCTTATCGACGAGGAACCATCTATCTCATCTGGTCTTCCTCCATGTGCCATGGTCTGGACATGCAACATGGGTTGGTGGCCTAGGTCCTAGTGGAAATGTGATCACCGATGAGTGACACACGTGAGTTGTTGGGTTGACGCCCTGTGTAATTGGAGCTGTCGCAGTTGACACCTTAATGGAAGTCGTAGCAACAACTGGTGTGGCGTCTGCTTCACTGTCGCTGCTCGAATCTGAGTTGTCGGACTTGGTCTCTCCACAAATTTGCAAAAAAGTTGCAAAAGGTTGCTGAGCCTTGGTGAACCTTTTGGGTCTTCGAAAAGGTGCAAATTGCTTTTTCTTCTTTTTCTCTTCTTCAACAGCAGGAGGTCTGCTAGCTGGTGCTGTTGCTGCCAAAACTGTTTACCCTCCCACACCAGAAGGTAAAGGCATCCTCTGGTCCGGAATTCCAATCAGTTTGTATTTGTAGGTTCGTAGGGATCCAGTTGCAGACGCTCATCCATTTTTCCACCCATCTTGATGGCTTGGTCGATAGAGTTTATTCCCCACGCTCGAGCAATTTGCACCACTTTAGTTTGCAGTTTGTTCTGCGCGGTTTGCCATTGTAATTCCTTGTCTTTAATGCCCGTAATTTCCAAATAATAAATAATTTCGGACAGGAAGTTAGACGTTGGCTCACCAGGTCGCTGTTTTTTCTGCGCCAACTTAACGGTGGCTGCTGCTGCGTTAATGGAGAACATCTCACAGAATACCCGCTCAAAATCCTCCCAAGTGATTGGTTTAGGTTTCTGGACCACCCACCAACGTTGTGCTTTTCCACGCAATGCTTGGACCACATAAACCTTTAGGTATTCAGCAACTGGTATCCTCATGGTATAATAATGTGCGTATAATCTTCCCAGAAACAAGTCAACTGTGTCAAACTCTGTTTTATCAGGATCAAAGTAAGGGATTTTCTCGACTTTAAGGCAATATTGATGCAAAATATTTGATGGTGCAGCACCTCTTTGAAGTGATGGTGATGAGAGTGATAAATGATCCTTGGTTTTTGGTTCCTGGTAGGAAATGCATACTTTTTCACAGATCATCTCTGACATAAGACCCTCATTAATGATCCGAGCCAACTGTCTAGTTGAGATGACAGAAGGTGCCAATAACGAAGACGCAGTGGTGAATACAGGTTGGGTAGTCGTCGTCATGGTTGTGGTTGTCGGCGAAACGGTGGTTGTGGTGGTGGTAGTCACGGGTACAAATGGATTTCCCGGTGTAGAAGTCGCAAATGGGTTGCTGGACGCGCCAGTTGACACTTGCTTCTGGCTGACATGAGGTGCCAGTGGATCCTCTGCATGTGGGGCAGTAAGGTTCGTCGAATTTGTAGGCACAAATCTAGCACGTCGTGCCTGGCTGGCTCTATTTACACCATCCAAAAGTGCTTGAACTAGAGCTGCGTGCTTTTGGTCCAAACGTTCATTGATTCGAGTTTCCATGGCAACAGCTCGCCTGTCAACTGAATTTTTAAATACATTGGTGATCCTTTGCAAAATTCGGTTCTCCAATCGACGTTCTCGTATTTCCTGGTTCGTGGCAAAGACTTCATCCTCTTCTACCGTAAAGGTAGCTCCATGCCTCGGGCGTGAGCTTGGTGTTGTGTACGATGAGGTAGGTGGGCGTGAGTCGGTACCCAAAGATGAAAAAACAGGTAATGAAGTACCAAAAAGTCCCGTCCTTGGTTGAAACTCAGGTGAATTCCCTAATACCAAATTGCTAGACCCTTCGCTGGCTCTTCTAAGTCGGAAAGAGGTTGTGGTTTGCCAAGTCAGTGGCTCGTCAGGCGGCTGCTGACCAGTGGATGGCGGTGTTGGATCAACTGACATCGACACGGGGGCTGTTGCATACGTTGTCACCGAAGGTGTGTCCATCGGTGACAATGCAGGCGGCTCATTATCGTCTTGAAGGAATGGAGCTGAAGCGTCAGTGGTCCGTCGCATCTCCAAGTCGATAAATGATGCCCAAATGTCGTGTTGTGATAACTCCTCAAAATCAAATGGATTTAAGATGTGTTGAATTTGGTCCATTTTGGTGAAAAATAAAGTTCAATTAATAATAGGATGATAATAATTAACAAAAATGGTGATACAGTGAATTATACTTGCTTGTAGGCCTATGAAGGTTTCTTCAGTACCCAAAGGTAAGCTGTATTGTGTCCTTGAAGCGAATCCTGTCAAGCACGCCAAGTGTGAGCATTCAGAAAATGACACACTGTTTTGTAATTATATTGGACTAAGCAGGCCCAAATCTAGAATAATACTACCGTCGTACATGGGAGTCGGGCAGCCTGTAGATTTGGTATTCGCCGTTGGGAAGGTCACACAAGTCATGAATACACTTTGGATGAATAGGGTTTTGCACGAAGAGGCAAACGCTCGAGCGGGTGGGTCTGCTTTGGTTTCGTCGCGCAAACACGTAGTTGGCTCAATTATGTAAACTCACACGGTTTTTTCAGTTGGAAATAACTAGGAATCACCGACAGGTGAGAAGTACCAATTGCGTGTTTAAAATATTGGCTTTCAAGTCTAAATGTTCACTGTTGATGAATTACAACCCTAAAGTTGGCGTTTCTGCATGAAAACGCTCATGTTATAGGATGGCATGACTAGAAGCACCTAAAGATGTGCCCGGTTGCAGGTCTAGTGCTAAAGGTGTGCTCGGTTGCGAGCATGGACTTCAAGTGTCTATATAAACTCACTTGATCAAAGAAATCACTTCCTATCAGATGGTCGAAATGGGTTAAACCATGCAAAAGTTAATAATAGCTAAGGGGAGGAGAGGTGATTACTCATTACAATGAGCGCAACCGTAAAGTGCTAAAACAATTATGCTAAACATCCAATGGTGTTGGAATTTAAATTTTAGGATTTTATATTTTGGCCGCACGGATCATGATAAATGTCATATGAAAAATGAAAATGTTATCAATTTGTGATAAAAAAATAAAAAATATTATTATTTTTATCCATTTGTTTTTGGTTTTTTTTTTAATTTGAGTATGCATTAGAAAAATGTGCTAAAGTGTTTTTTTTAGAAAAACATCAGTTAATAAACTAGTTTT
>AFFK01016826.1:0-10488 GCA_000239455.1 Strigamia maritima | reverse complement strand
ATTTGGCTTCGGGACCTAGCGGGTCGTGTTCAGCATGGTCCAAATAGTATCCAGTGATAAAATTATAATTTTAGGCCAAGCGGTTTGTCCTGGACACATAATTGACCGCATAGAGTGAAATAAACTGCTTTGGCTGCTGCAACTGCTTGTTGCTTATGATACCACTCGGTGTTATGTATTTTTAAAGTGAAATAAACTCACACATATGGTTAAAAGGTCCTACAATCTACACCAAAAGATGAAGCACTTTATTTGCAGCCATCTGGACAGGAAACACAAACATACAGCATGGAACCCAGATGTCATAGCTAAGTGCTCAGACTGAAGCCAGACTATGACATGTGGGCTGAAAATAGCTCACAAGACTAGAGATCACAAACTTGTCATAGTTTGTGATCTTATCATATAAAATAAGACTCAGGATGACTGTGTACATCTAGATTGATCACAGACATCCTGGAAACCAATAAAATCATACAATTTCCACCTTTGATCATCTTAAGGTAAACAAACAGTAATAAATGATTACCTTAGGCTGTGAAATAAATGAAAATAATTACAACAACTTATCACATGTCCCAAGGACAACCTGATACAACACATACAGCCTAAATGAATTGCACAAATTATAATGACTTGTTTATAACCTGTGCAAACACTAAAAGGTGATCTTAACTCAAACTAAAAATACTTATGAGCAACTTTTGGTCAACTCGACCTCTCTAGGTGCTCATGACTTACACATTGGACATTGTGAGTTACATTATGCCAATATGTTCCACGTTTGCAACCTGCCGCAATGAAGTGCGAGGATACACAAGCGTTTTGGCTCCACCTTAAGAAGCTATTTGAGCCTAGCTCTATTGCCAGAGAAGCTTCACTTGTGGAAACGTTCTATGGGATCCGCAGACTGGAAAATGAGGAGCTCGACACCTTCATAAGTCGACTAGAAAAGGCAGAGGATGACTTAATTGCCGCCAATGCAAAATTGAAGCCCGAAGACCAGATCAAAGCCTACATTCTGCTCTCACGGGTTGGAAAGGATTTTGAATTGCAGATTCAATCAATCTACCAATGGCAGAAAGTCAACTTCACCTACGAGAAGGTCCAAGAAGCGTTATTGTTAGGAAACAACCGCAGGAAACTTAGTGAAAAATCTCTCCAGGCAACTACGGCTTATTCATTAAGTCTTGAAGGCCATAGTGTAGTGAGTGATAGTGGTGTTTCATCCAGTGACAGCAAGGCCCGACTGCAGTCAATCACCTGCTACAACTGTGGCATCAAGGGTCACTACGCACGTGATTGCACTAAACCAAAGGTGCCGAGGTCTCAGCAGCCACAGCAGGGCCAACCACAGCAACAAGGGCGTGGCCGTGGCCGAGGAAGACGCCGAGGTGGATGCCAAGCGCATAGTGTACCGGCTGAAGGGCACAAGCCACAGTCTGCATGGTTTGCCAACGCACCAGGTGAACCAACTCTTCCAAAGTCACCTCAGGTGTGCAGTGCAAGTGTGGATGTCACCTCAACGGCATGGTACTTGGATTCATGTGCGTCACACCATGTCTGGCAACAGGGAAATGTTCTACGAGTTCGAAGAACTTCAACCCATGCGTCTAGAGTTGGGTGAGGGCTCATCCAGTATCACCGGTCGTGGTACAATTGAGCTTACAGTACAAGTGGTGCAAGGAGCCCCTCATGAGATCAAGCTTCTAAATGTGTACTTTGTGAAGAACTTTAAGCGTAATCTCATTTCTATTGGCAAAATCGATTGTGCAAAATACCATGTGTCAATTTATAATAATTTAATGAAAGTGTATAAAACTAATTCCAAGGTTTGCTCGTTGTACGGTAAATTAGAGGATGGACTCTACCGTATTCAAGGGCCTGTTAAGTACAGACAGAATAGTCATTCTAATTTTAAAATAAGTCTGGAACTCATGCAACAGAGCCAAGTCCAACGGGCAAGCCTGAGAATTACAGTGTTTCTGTGAACATGTGGCACCAACGTTTTGGACACATGTACACAAAGGGTTTAAATTATTTATTGAACAATGTTAATGTTAAGGGTATTGAGTTGCACCAAAAGGTGTCAAATGCCATTTGTGACAATTGTGAGTTGTCTAAATCCATCAGGGCAGGATTTAAGTCTGAAAGTCTGCTAGTAGCTAGTGAGCCCCTTGAATTACTTCACATGGACCTGTGGGGGCCCTGTCCTGTCCCATCCCTAGGGGAAGCAAAGTATTTATTATGCGTAGTGGATGATGCTACCCGCTATGCTTGGATTTTTCCTTTGCGCTCCAAAGACCAAGTATTTGAAACCTATAAGAAGTTTCATGCGCGTATTGAACGTTCAACCGGTAAGAAAATCAAAGCAATCCGCCTAGACAGAGGTGGGGAGTTCACATCTAGTGAATTTGAGCAGTTCTTGACCTCACTTGGTGTGAGTATACAAAGAACTAATAGCTATAGCCCAGAAATGCGATGGCGTGGCAGAGTGAGTAAACCGCACGGTTTTAAACAGCATTCGAGCCATGTTACTCGGTGCTGGACTGCCAAAGCCACTCTGGACCGAATTAGCTATAACCCTGGTCTACCTAAAGAACAGGTATCCTCACTCTCGTCTAGGAAATAAAATCCCTTATGTCTTGTTTTGGAAACGCCCAGTGTCCTTAGCACACTTAAAGATTCCAGGTTCCTTGGCTTATGTGCATGTGCCAAAGCCAAGTAGGCGTGACAAGTTGGAGTCACGAGCCTGGAAGGGCATTATGGTGGGATATGCCATGGGAACTAGGGGGTTTAGGATTTGGGATCCTGTCTCAAATAATGTCTATGAGTCTAAACACGTCAAGTTTGACGAGACTAGGATGTACAAAGATGTTGTACAGACCCACGTAGGGGACAGTCCATTTGAGACAAGTATTGGTAAGAATGTGTTTGCTCCATCACCCAGTGATACTAGTGATACTGATGATGAGGATACCACATCCCCACGTCCCAGACTCAGGCCGACGCGTCCCCCACCTCCTATTCCAGCACCTGCAGAGCAGAGATTTCCGACCCAAGATATCCCTCCTTTTGTGTCGACGCGTAAGAAAGGTTTTTCGATTGCCACCACTCCTTTAAGACCCACCAGGGTAGCGCACAGGATGCCTGTACCCCATAAGCCAGGTTGGGAAAGGGAGGAAGTCCAAAGACAATCGGGCGCCACAAAAGGGCAGTGGGATGTATATTATTATGCCCCGGGTCTACTTACTGCATTGCGCAGCAGGCCAGATATTAAAGCTTGGTGTGAAGTCCACTTAAAAGAGAAATACAAAGCAGACGAGTATGACTTCAATCCCACCCATGCTGTAGATTCAGACAATGATGATGACGTTGAACAACCAAGAGATGCAGACGTTGAACCAGAAACTGACAATGGTGAAGCAGAGACTTATTCTGTGCGTGTTTACTGCACTAAAGTGCAAGAGCCGTCTACCTATGAAGAGGCTATGTCACCTGAGAGTGACAAGTGGAAGGCAGCTATGGCCGAAGAACTAGATACTCTCGAGGAGAGATCAGTTTTCGAAATTAAACCCCGGCCAAGCCATAGCCATATCCTTGGAAATAAGTGGATTTTCAAGCTCAAGCACAACGCACAAGTTGCTATTGTCAGGTTCCGAGCACGCCTTGTAGCCCAAGGGTTTAGGCAGATACAAGGTATTGACTATAATGAGGTCTTTAGCCCTGTAGTCAATTTTGTGCTAGTCAGATTGTTCTTTTGCCTATTGGTTGTTCTGCGGGAGTGGTCCGATGTTCACTTGGATGTCAAGTGTGCGTATCTATACGGTGCACTTGACTTTCCAATTTACATGGAACTACCTAAAGGTGTCTCAACCAAGCGCCCTAACTGTGTGTGGTATTTAGTCAAAGCCCTTTATGGCCTCCACCAGTCAGGAAGCATGTGGTACCAAACTCTCGATACTGCCTTAAGGCAGATTGGTTTTGAGCGTGTTTGCGGCTTTAATTGCGTGTACTCGTATGGTACACAGGCTATCCTTCTTGTCTACGTTGATGACATGGTCTTGTTTGCTAAAGATGCAACAGTCCAAAAGGATCTAATTGAAGTCCTGGGCCAGCATTTTAATATTGTAAATCTAGGCCCAGTCACCAAGTTATTAGGTGTCGAATTTAAGCGTGATGATAAACACCTGTTGCTCCAGCAATCTGGGTTTATTGAGAAACTGGCAGAGGGTTACCGAGTAGTACCTAACAAACTCATCAAGGTGCCAATTACGGTAGGGACGACCCTTAATACATGTAAAGACTCAGAGGTTGTGATGCGAGGTTGTGATGCATCTTGGGCTACCAATTTAGTAGAATGTAAAAGTTTTGGTGGGTACATGCTGTACATGGGAGGATGTCCTGTCAGCTGGGGCTGCAAGAAGACTGTCATCGCATGCAGCTCAATGGTGGCAGAGTATATTGCGTTGTCACATGCAGCAAAAGAAGGCTATTGGATCAGCTGCATGTTTGAAAATTGTTTACTGTTCCGCTGTGTGAATACGTCTCTAATTCACTCAGACTCATTGTCATCTATTCAGTTCGCATGCAATGACATAGAGAACACAAAAACCAAGCATATCCGTATACGGTATTTCTTCCTGAGAGACTGGTTTGAAAAAGGGTATTTCTGTTTAACCAAAGTTCCAGGGGAATATAATGTAGCCGACATTTTCACCAAGTGGGTGTCGAGTGATCGAATTAAAATGTTGTGTGGTTCTGTGTTCAACCTGTTACCCAAGTAGTGTCTTTTACCTTCAAAGGCACCGTATGATAAATTGATTATATGGTGCCACAATGTTATTGTTTTTTCTGTAACACATGTTTGATTTAAAGGGGCAAATATAGGTATTTAGTAAATCCAACATGTGATTTCAGTCCAATTATGGCTGTGTTTATGTCAAAGATTGTCATAACACAGTTCTGAATGATTTTGTTTGTAACAAAGGCCCCTGTGTTATAATAATTGCCAATTAGGCATTTAGAATATTGTCTGTAAATTCATTTTGGCAATTATTGATCATTAACAGTTATTTTCATATTATTAATGTAGTTAATGGTCTTGGCCAGTTTACCAAATTGGTAGTTATTTATTTCATGTATTTTCTGCACCAATTTGGTCCATTTGTTTGTCATTTCTCCTTTTAGAGAACTGCATGTCAAGTGATCTAGATGTATGACATCAGTTCTCTATTTTACAAAGCATTTCCATCACCTAGGTGATGAGTGCCTATTTTTAGCAATGACTTAATGCTTTTATTCAGCCCGAGACTACAATTTGTCCCGGGCCTTCTCCTTCCTGTCCAGGTTCAGCCAAGATGGCGCCTGTGAAGTGCTCCTGCCAATAAACAAGTTGTTTTACATGTTTGGACCGTTTAAGTGTGAGTTTTCTCGAAATTACATGCATTAATTCACTTGCGGCATATAAGCAGTTTGTCTGCGGCCGCCGAGAGCTTTTACGCGGCCAAAGGAGTACGCAAAGTCACGTCGCCGGTTCCGAGACGTATTGCGCGAATCGAAGTTCACGTACGTCAGCCAGAAGCCGCTCGTCCCACAAGCGGCTGGAATTCAGCGGGAACTCCCTATATCGTACCGCAGCGAAGCACCATTCGGTGTACTTTTGGTTTTCATCTTTTTGCGGTATTTTTGATGTCCAGTGCGTACCATTTGAGTCAAAATTCTGAAATTACTGCCAGGTACCAAGCAAGGTACGAGGAACACAGCCAGCCTATCGCCGGAGCGCTCAAAAGCATATTTAGGGCCAACTTTTGGGTCGACGGGAATCGCGTACACTTTTGGCCGCAGCCGGGCCACCGAGTCCCGCCGAGCGATCTCGGATTTTCAAAATCAAAATTTCCAAAAATTGCAAAAATTTGATTTTCACCAATTTCTTCACCATTACGGTGCTCGTGGGTACTGGCCAAACGTATTCCACAACAGGGTATAAGTCATTCGATAAGCAATGTCGTCGTCAGGGATTTTCTTGACCGCTAACTCTAAATCTCTAGCTAACTGGGTAATCCTTTTCAAGAACAAAATGATGCTTTCATTTTTCTTTATCTGAGCAAGATGTAATTCACCCAGCAACCTCGAAATACGAGCCTTTGATTTGAGCTCAAAAGTTTTGCCCAACTTATCCCATCTTTCGACTGGCCCCACTAAACCATCCAATAAACATTTCAGTTTATCCTCAATGCCCAGAAAAATTATTCCACTCGCTTTGGATTGATCAGTATCGAATTGGCTAATAACATCTGCTGTTGCTCTGGCAACAACTGCATGCTTCGGATCAATAAACTTGCTTAATCCCTTACTGGCTAAGCAGGCTAACATATCCCGCTTCCAACTGACACAATTATGTTCATTAAGCTTCTTAAAACTTAAGACACTATTACGCTCAGTCATATTGAACAAAAACGTGATCCCAAAAAAAAATTGAATAAATTAGTTATATGGATTAAAATCCTTAAATCCACAAAAATTTCCCGTAATATTAAACTAAAAATTATGAGAATAGCCAAATGCATTAACTAAACCAGTTAATGCTAGAAAAACCTCGAAAAATAACAAAAATAAAATCCTAAGCTTGAATAATTCCTTGAAAAATTTTCAAAAATTCTCGAAAATGTTAACTAAATTTGTTAACCCTAAATAAGAATCCAAGATACACGCCAAAAATTGAAAATCAATTCTAAATTGGAATCTAACTCTAAATTCACAAAAATCAAAAAAAAATTAATGCCAAAAATTCGAAAAATACAGAATTTTTCCTAAAATTCCAAAAATTCAAAAATGAATTAATAAATCCAATAATATGAAATAAACAACTGATCTAATCCAATTAAACTCGCTAAATATTGCAAGATTCAACTTGAATCTGCAAAAACCAGTCAAAAATCCAATTAATGACTCAATAAATCTCAAAAACCTTTGAGGATCAAGTCCAATCCTTTTCAAAACTGAAAGATCGCTCAAAATAAATAAAATAATCACGACAATTTCCCAACCAAAATGGTAGATAGGGAGGCACCATGTACCAGATCCTCGGGATGAAAAGAAAAGTCCCTTAAAGTTAGGTAGCCTCGAAGATGAAAATATGTGAAAAAGGACAAATAGTAACAACAAATAAAAATAAAGATCTCCACTAAAGGAGTGACGGCTTTGAGATGTTGGCTTCACTGGTGAAACCCTTTCACAATTGTCCGTGAATTGATGTCCTCGTAGTCTTCCGTGAAAGTCACGACGGTCACACGACGAAAATGGCTCACAAGTCAAAAAACGTCCAAAATCGTCGAAATTGCTCTGCAAATCGTCGAAATTGCTCTACAAATCGTCGAAATTGCTCTGCAAATCGTCAAAATTGCTCTGCAAATTGCCGAAATCCACTCGAAAATGACGAAATACTTCTTCACAAGCAGCTGAGAAGTCGCACAGCACAGCAAAAATCCAAAAATCGACAAATTCCGCTCCAAATCGCCAAAAACTGGTCCGTAAACCGCCAAACCATGCTCGAAAATGATGAAAATCCACGTGAAAAGCGGCCAAAAAGTCGTACAATACGTCGAGCGTCCGGTTGGATTCAAAACTCCGTCTGGTTTGGTCCAAACACGATGAAAAATGTCGAGAATGGCGCTCGAACTTGGAAAAATAAATAAGCGGCAGTAAAATGCCCAAAAACGATATAACAGTATAATTACCTTGGTTTGTCTCGCTAATAGTGGAGACAAACTACAACAGCTCACATTTAGGCCTCGAAAAACTAGGTTAGGCCTTGAAAAACACCTGTCTGGCTCCGCATACGAAATGAGCGCAAAAACGCCCAAAAACACTAAAAATCCACTTAAATGCATTGGAATACAGTAGCAAACCTGATGTAACCCATAACCATGTTGAATTATACTGGATTTAGTGCTAAGTTGAGCTGTGGTGATGTGAAGTCATGAAAAACAAGCTGCTATCGATGATCCAAACGCAAAAACGCGAGTGTTAGATTTTTATTTAAAAAACCATGACAACAAGTGTCAAAAACCTACGGAGGCTTTGAATAGCCAATACAGAAAATAACTCTAAACATAAAATAATACGGTAACTTACAAGTAACATATATAAATCATAATAATAATAATGCAAACTGAACAAATTCAAATTAAACAGAAATATATTAACATGAGCCACTTCGTAAATATATCGCTAATATTGCACTCAGTAGGAATTTTTGACATTGTGAATAAACCCTTTTTAAACCAATCTCGGACAAAACAGTATTTCACTCGTATATGTTTCGTGCGAGTATTTTCCACATCGTTGGTCATGAATTGTATCAATGATATGGAGTCTGACAGGACCACTGGATAGTTCTCGTAATCCAACAGTGGAACGTTCTCGAAGAGATTGCTGATCCAGTATCCTTCCTTCACTGCGTGGACAAGTGCTGAGTACTCTGCTTCCATTATACTTGTAGCAACCGATGACTGCTTCTTGCAGCTCCAAGTAATCGGCAAATTTCCCATGAACATTATGTACCCGCCGAAGCTGCGGCATGACTCCAAGTCTGTTGCCCATGAGGCGTCCGTAAAAATCCGCACTTCTTCATTTACACAGTTGGATAAATTAATCATGTAGTGCTCTGTGTTGATGACGTACTGTAGCACTTGTTCAAGACAGTTTATGTGTTTATTCGAGTGACTGTTATTGAATTGCGACAGGTATGTCACCGAATATAAGATGTCAGGTCTGGTACGCGTTGCCAAGAACATCAAACTACCTATGAGGGACCTGTATGGATAATCCTTATTCTCCTCATGTGGTTTGCACTTCATCAAGGTAGTTCCTACTGTGACTGGAACCTTGACAATGGCATTCTTGACCATTTTATATGCGCTGGTTAATTTGGAGATAAACTGACGTTGGTGGATGAACATGTTGCCCCCTTTACGTTCAAACTCTACGCCGAGAAGTTTCTTTACTTGTCCAAGACTGACAATCTTGAAGTGAGCACTGACGTCATGTAGAAGGTCATCTTGTAACTCCTGGCTGGATGTAAACAGGACCATGTCATCCACGTACACTAATAGCACTGCATCCGTCCCATAACTATAGACACAGTTGCATCCCCACACTTTGGAAAATCCTACTTCTTGTAACGCGTTGTCTAAAGTCTCGTACCACATACGGCCACTTTGGTGAAGGCCGTAGAGGGCTTTGGTCAACTTCCAAATATGCCCAGGTTGGCTGGATGTTACACCTTTCGGCAACTCCAGGTGTATCGGGTAATCCAAAGGCCCATACAGATATGCAGCCTTTACATCCAGTTGGATGTCGTACCAACCTCTTAATACGACTAGTAGGCAGAAGAAGAAACGTATCAACGTGAAGTTTACCACGGGTGAGAATACTTCGTCAAAATCAATCCCGTGTGTCTGCTTGAATCCTTGTGCCACCAGACGTGCCCTATATCTCGTAATGGCACCATGGGCGTCTCTTTTGAGTTTGAAGATCCATTTACTGCCCAATGTTTTATAATCCGGTAGACGAGGCACTTCCTCGTAAACTCCTCTTTCCTGGAATGTAGAAAGTTCTTCGTTCATCGCTTTCTTCCAACTTTCACGTTGCGGGGATTTAATAGCTTCTTCGAATGTAGTTGGTTCCTTGATTGCACAATGTGCCTCGAAGCGCCTTCTCGTGAAGTGAACGGCACTTGTGCCCGGCTGCATAGGTTCACTATCATCCTCATCTTCTATACCCACATCGACTGGGTCGTCCAGAAGTGTTGAGGTAACAGGCCGATTTGAGCTAAAATCAAAGTCCAGGATTTCGTATGTTAATCCATTTGCGGTGCAATAATCCTTAATCTCTTTGCGTGACCGCAATCTCTTGCCATCAGGTCAATAGTAGTATACATCTACTTGACCTGCTGATCCACCAGTTGTTCTCGTTACTTCTTCTCTGTCAAAACCGTCTCGTCCATGTTTCCAAACAGCTACACTTGTAGGCCTTAGAGGCTTGAGTTTCTTTAGCTTTTGAAGTGGAGAATGTATGGCAGCAGGTTGGACTGGAGGGAGTGCATCCCTCCTTTGTGCAGCAGGACCTGGTGTCTTAACTGGAGTTAGGCTAAGATCATTGTCTTCGTTCTCAGAATCTTCTAAGAGTTCTTTAGCATCATAGAATTTATCATTGGATACTGATTCGTCAGATGCTTTAGACCAATCTTTCCATTCTTGGTCTTCTTGAAACTTCACATGTTCGGTTTCTGCGACCTCATTAGTCTCTGGATTCCAGATTCTGTAACCTCGGGTATGGAAGGCATATCCCACCATGATACCCTTCCAAGCTCTTACGTTTAATTTCCCATCCTGTTTCTGTTTAGGGATATTCACGTAAGCTACACAGCCTGGTCGTCTCAAATGACGCAAAGATAGGTGTCTCTTTCGCCAATTGACGTATGGA
>JH430968.1:68499-172973 GCA_000239455.1 Strigamia maritima | reverse complement strand
CTATTCAATTTTTCAATTAAACCTTAATAGCGCATTGGTCACTTCGAAATTGAAGATCGTCCTTTTCTCGTTGCAGTTGATCATTCGCATCTTGCAATTTCGTCATTTGATCCTCAAGTTTCGCGTTCTGTTCCTCCATTTGCTTCAATTTTTCCGTAAGAGCTTCCGTATTATCGTAGTGTTTTGGCTGAAATCGAAGCTTTGTCACAATTATTTGAGTGAAAACACTTTTTATAAAAAAAAACTTACATTTTGCACCGCCGCAACGTCGCAATTCTTATTGGCGATATTTAAATCCGCTTCGAGTTTCTCCAAATGCGCCTGATACCCTTTTAACAAATTTTCTAAGGTTTGGATCCGCGAAACCGTAGCGCTGGACAAATTAGTCGTCACCTCGTTCTCGTACGACTGTAACACGTGCGTCAAACTGTCACGTTCCTGTATAAAAAAATTTAAAAAATTCAGATTATTAGAATACTTTAAAGGCAAATGTACATACTTTAGTTAAAAGAAGCAATTTCTTTTGTAGTCTTCGAATTAATTCGCCGTTTTGCTGTAATTTTTTATCCTTTTCCACCAACACTTGCTCACTCGCCGACAGTTTAGTTTGAATCGCATGTTTTTCATTACTCAAAATATTAATTCTTAAAAAAAATAAATAAATAAAATAAAATGAATAAATAAATAGAAAAATAAATTCGAAAATTGAAAATTTACCTAGTGTTCATATCACCACACTTTAACGTCAACTTCACTTCCTGACTCTGTAATTGCGCGATTTGATTCGCCAAGTGAACGGGCGATGCGTGCGCTTCGGATATGTCCACCCATTGCTTTAAACGATTATTAAGAACTTCGTTTTCGGTTTGTAATTGACTGCACTGAAGAGAACGTTCGTCGGCTCGCTGCAGTGCTTTTTCCAGAGAGTCGATTTGTTCTTCTAATAGCAACACATTGCTTCTTTCGTCCCTAAAATCAAAAGAAAACTCAATCGTTACAACTATGGAAAATAATTTAAAGCATATAATAAATATACTTCAACACTCGAATGTCTTCTTTTAAATTTTTGATTTTTCCTTTTCCTAGTACGGATGATTGGTGCAACTGCGTTTGCCAAACTCTGTTTATTTGCACCGATTCTTCCAAAGTT
Source organism: Strigamia maritima (assembly GCA_000239455.1). Lineage (NCBI taxonomy): Eukaryota > Metazoa > Arthropoda > Chilopoda > Geophilomorpha > Linotaeniidae > Strigamia > Strigamia maritima. The sequence goes on along the minus strand of JH430968.1, from coordinate 171,823 downwards.
TGAAGTTTTGTTTCGTAGTTCCTAATTTAAACACAGATATTAAAAATGATTAATTTACAATCTAGACATTAATCAATTACTTTGATTTGATTCTGAGCCGTTGATAATAAAAGTGCACTTTCTTCGGTTTCCTTCAATAATTGCAACGTGTCGTCCGTTTTCCTATTTTTAAAAAAGAAAAGAAAAATAAATTTAATTTATTTACAAATTATAATTAAATTACTTGGTTTGAAGTTTTAGTTGTTCTTTTAACATTTCTATTTCACTCGATTTCATCTGTATTTCAACTCCATTTCTGGAGAAGAAAAAAAAAAGAAATTGGAGTTTATTATTTGAAAATCAAATATCAAATTTTTGAATGAAGCTTACTTGTCTACGGTAGATTGTAGCACGGTGTTTGTGTTTTTCAATAAACAGATTTGCTAAAAACCATTAAAAATCAATTAATTAATTTTTCAATTGTCGAAAAGTACATGTATTACTTCATCATATTTTTCATCGGACTTGATCTTCTCCCTTTGTACACTTAATATTTGCTTTTCCAAAACGCTTTTAGTGTGGTCGGATGATTTCTTCAAGCTGGCTGACAATTCTTGATAGCGATTCAATTTTTCGACCAATTTCGCCATTTCTTTTTCCAAATTTTGCATTTTTTCCATCTTTTCTGATCTTCAGTTTTATATATTTCTAAATCTTTGTCGAAGTCCAATCGCGATCTTTTTCTGCACGTTTCCAGTTGATCGACTTTATTTTCCAACTTGCTGATCACACTTTTTGCCGTTATCATGTCAATAGATCGACGTCGCTCTGTTCAAAGTAAAAGAAATTGATAAATTTTAATTTTAATTTTAATTTTAATTTTAATTTTAATTTTTAATTGTTAAGAATAAGAATCGAATCTAATTACCGTCAGATTTTTCCATTTGTGCGTCCGTGTCAAAATTCAAACGCGCAGCAATCGTAATATTGCTCATTGTGCTAGCATTCAAAGTCATCCGAATCTTTGCTCGATGATAAGAATGCGTTAAAATCACCAACTAATTTGGAAATCTCTCTATTGCGATACATGTTAATCTATGCGTGGATAGTAAACAAAATAATAACACGCTTTTCAAGTTACGAACGGCCATTAGTAAGTAAAAGGTTACGTCAGTGGTCACGTGACCAAAACAGTGCCGCAGCGCCACACAGTGGTTGCAAGTTTTCCCGGCATTTTTGACTCTGATATTGGAAACTATTTTTAGTTGCACTGTACAGTCGTGATCAGAGAAAAGTTCCCTTCCTTTGGACAGAGTCAATGGAAGGAAGAGAACATTTCTCTGACCATGACTGAACTCTTTACTTCTGAGTGACCTTTTTTTATTGAAAATCTAAGTCAGATTGGTTCGAGCTACATTTTTCATGTTTTAAGGGTTTTCGACATACATCACAGTTTTTATTGGTTAATCCTTTAGATAATTTTCAGAGATTTTTTGAAAAATATTTTCGGTTTAAAACCCAGTTGTACGGTGGCCGTGTTGTGAAAACGATCAGACGACTATATGTGAAATAAACTCTATCCAACGAAACTGAAAAGTAAACCTTTTTGCATTGTACGGTACTAAAAGTATGTATCTTATTTTAATCCTCTAATTAAGCTGACTCGAAAAATCATTGTTTCGTAGCAAAAAAATGTGCGCAACAATACAAAAATCCACATATAAATAATTTAATTTTTTAAAATATTGTACGAGCGTTTTCGTTCCTTAACAATGGCACGCACATTTTTGGACTACAAAACAATGATTTTTCGACTCAGCTTGATTAGAGAATTAAAATAAGATACCACAATATATACTTTCAGGTCATTAACCAATGGGAGTTTCATGCACGAATTGATAAATAAAGTTTAATGAGAGATAAAAGCGAGACAAAGTCGAGAACAATTGTTACGGTACCAGTTGTGGCGTATTAACATGGGTGACGTCAGAAACAGCGCCCTGTCATGGCCAACAATGTTCCTCGCTCTTCAGGATACAAAATAATTTTTCTAAAGGTGTTCTGAAAACTTTAAAAATAAATAAAATTCATTTGGACCATTTTAAGGGATGTCAAAAATTAATCAGCTATAAAATATCTGATGTCTTAATCCCTTTAATGAGACAATATAGTACAGTAATTCAAATGATGATATAATTTTATTGAAAAATGACCTAACATTTTCTGGATAAACAATATTAGTAGTCTTTAACGGTGATTTAAATGTAACTACGGTAATAATTTATACATTCAATTGGTACTCAGAGTGCAATACTACTTTCTCTTGCTTTTTCGCGCACTCCGCTCTACCATTTACACGATTGCATCTTTTAATCGCATCATCAGCGTCTGAAATTCGACCTAATTTTAGATAGGCCAACTGCAGAAGTTGCCACGTTCGGATTCTTTCGGCGTCCAACGTGACGCAAAACTCCAACCTCTCGACCGCCTTTTCATACAGCTCTAGAGTTATCAGCCAACTACTTTCATATTCCAATATCGTGGAATTGGTCCCCGTCGGTAGCCGATCGCCGTATTGGATCAAATCTTCCCTCTCCGTTCGCGACCGACTTCGTTTATAGACACGCACTTGGTTATTGCTAGTATTAAAGACTTGTCGAAAACCTCGTTTTGGAAGACCACGGCCGCCAGTCGTTAAGAAATAGTTATATTCGGCCGTTTTGATTACGTATTTCAACAATAATTGCACATTGTATACACTGATGAAGTTTTTAATTCGATCGATCGTATTAACTCGAACGAATCGACTCGTGTTGACTCGAATTTCCGGTACCCACTCGCGGAACTCGAAATGAGTTTTACTAATTATTGGAACGTTATGATGTAATAACGTATATGCGCCGGTCATGTGAATCGAATAGTCGATCAAGACACCGGTGACATCTCGTTGCTCGCTGATGAAACTGAGAGCGCGATTAACGAGCCCCGATTCAACTAAGCCGGCGTAAGCCCACGGCTTAATCGATTCGGGATTCGATGCTCTCGGATATTTTAATCGATTTTCGACGGAATAAATTAAAAGTTCTCCGTAAACGATCAATTTCAAAATATTCAATCTGGTGCCGAAAGGTATAATGTTATAGACGTAGCGACATATTAAAAGCGCCATCCCAGCGAGAGAAATTTGCACTAAAACCAAAGCGTCGTGGATAAAACGAATTTCCTTGTGCTTATTTAACGAGTAAATAAGCAGCAAATAAACAGTAGCGAGCCACAATCGATTGAAAGTGGAAGTAAATGTCGGTTTCGGTTTCGGTTTCGGTTGGTGCGCGAAAACGAAAATGGGAAAGAAAAAAGTGAAAAATTGATAAAAAATAAAGATCGTAGAAAAAATTAAGAGAATTAACGTGATGTGACTACTAGATAAAAATAAAATAAAAGAAAAATAAGTCGTAAACGGTTGATTTCCAAATAACTCGTGCGAATACTTTATTTGAAATGCGAACCAATTACGCGAGGAAATAAATAGATGACCGTAATTCAGATAATCGTTCAATCCTCCCAAAGATAAACCCGTAATAAAACCGGTTAGCAAATATAAACTTTTTTCAAAATATGAGTAAAAAGTGACTGTTAGAATGGAGTAAAAAATGGCGATATCGACGCGCATGCTCAGAACGAGCCCGAATCCAATTCCGCAAACGTAATGTTTGATCGCGTTGAAATGTTCACTTTCGCTCGTTTTTTGTTTTTTAATCATTAGAGTCATCAGACTGAAAATAATGGGCGAATTAAAACTTTGAATTAAGGTACGAGTACCTAATACGATTAGGGACGAGGAAAAAGCGACGAAAAATGCGGATATAAACGCCGTATCTGAATTCCGGTAGATGGAAAACGAGAATTTGTAGACGGAAAACGGAAGAAGTGATGCAAAAGTCGAGTGGAAAACTTTGGCAACGTAATAAGGCGATAGACTAGTAAAGTTAAGGCATTCTTTGATGGAAAATAAAAGTTGGTACGTGCGGGGGTAAAGCCACGAACGCATGCTGTACATTCCTAATGAAAAATAACGAGCTTCGCTAATGGACAGATTGGTGGCGCCATCCGGTGGTGGCGCGATGTACTCGTAAGGGCGAAACCCGTAGCCGTAAGCTTCCGAATGAGCGACTTAGAAAAAAGTAAGAAATGTAATTTAATTGATTTGTGCATAGAATTATATATTTACTTTCTACAGATTGAAATATTTCATCGGGATGAATCATCCATAAGTTTTCGTCGTTTATTGCGATGGATACGCGATTGCAGACAACAAAAAATGCTAAGAAATAAATGGAATATCTCGGGAAAAGTCCAAATTCGGGTTTGAAATCAGTGCTGGTACTCGGAGCATCATCTATCGAGATAAAATAATATGAATAATATGTAAGGAATTAAAAAATTAAAATTAATAATCACCTTTCCAAAAATAAAAAATTTCTTTGAAAAATTGCGCAATTTCGTTTCGTAATAGTCGAGAAGTCGATGATAAGTTTGATTTTTTTTTGGCGAATTTTGTTTGAAATTATCATTTTTCAATCGGCGTTGTCGTAATTTTTCCTTTTGCATACTAGACATTGTTGTCACGTTATTACTCGCGTTATTGTCTTTGTAAGAACATTTGATTGGATGCGAAAGGGATCGCTAACCAGAGAAGAAATCCCTGTATTTTAATATTTTTAATATTTTTATTATTTAATTAAAAAATCCAAAATTATTTTTTTTCTTATAATTTCTAATAAGAAAATTGAAATTGAATTTAAATTCCGATAAAAGATAATGAATAATATCCACATTCGATCGTTTCGAGCGAGTAATAAGAGCTGACCGGTCTCGATGACGTCTGAACAGTTGATAAAAATGGCTGTCGGTGGAAACTATTGGGAAGGTAAATTTGTTGACATTTTATCTCGACCTAAACAAAATTTTACGAAACAATATTTTCTTAATCCACAAGTAAAAAAAAAAACATCGATCTAACCGTCTATTCCATGTTTCTTGATTTAGATTTGCGTAAACAAGCTCGACAACTTGAAAATGAAATTGACATCAAATTGGTGTCGTTCAGTAAACTTGGAACAAGTTACGGAAGCAACAACTACGGGAAAAATGAAAGGTAAATTTCGATAAAATACCGTATGTATATGTTTTAAAGTGACGTTATAATTTAATTTTTCTAATCCGATGTATCCCGCAGTCAGTCATCCGACAGGTAAATCGTAAATAGTGACCAATTTTACTCATTTTTTACCTTCACATAATAAAAAAATTAATAATTTCTAATTATTATATAAAATTTTTTCCAGCCTCGACACAGTTCCGTTACTCAGTGGCGCCAATGGCGAGCATATGTTTGATACAATGGCGCTCGAAATTGAACAGCTGTTATCCAAAGTATTTCGCTGGCAAATTAAAATCGAAATCGAGAAATTTTTTGTTTTTTAATTTAATTTTTCTTAACAGCTTCTCGATGTGAATGACAAATTGGCAGATTACGTGCAAACTCAAGGGAAAAATAACCCGAGCACCGCATTAATGCACACGCTACAAAGGCATCGAGATATTTTGCAGGATTATAAACACGATTTCCAAAAGACCAAAACGAATATCCAAGCGCACAGAGAAAGAGAAGATCTTTTGGGATCCGTCAAACGAGATATCGAGTAATTTACAATTACATATAAATTACAATTACATTTAAAGTATGTGGTATTAATTGTTTTTAATTTTTTCATTTAGCAATTATAAAAATGCATCGGGATTGAACAGAAGATCCGATTTGTTTCTCAAAGAGAATGAACATTTAAGAAGGTGACATCGAGATGATTATGCTAATTTCGCGAGAAATTTTAATTTTATTTTATTAATTTGTAGTTCAGATAGACTGATAGATGAACAGATTAAGTAATTTTTATGTCTCTCGAATCATTTTTGTTAATTTTTGTATTGTATTTTTTTTTTTTTTTTAGTATTGCACTGGATACTAGGGAACATTTGTTCAGTCAAAGGATAGCATTTAAAGCCATGCAGACCAAATTGAACACATTAGCAAGTATTTAATTATTTATCCGACATATATACGACGAATTTAATGATAATTCTGCAATTTCAGATCAATTTCCAATGATTAACAGTCTGATACAACGGATCAACATTCGTAAACGTCGTGATTCGATTATTTTGGGATTAGTTATTGCGGGATGTCTAATTTTATTCATAGTTTATGCGTGGCATTGAGAGATTTCTCACGTTCTAAGGGTCAAGTCGAGTTGTTCGACGGTCTAATTCCATAATTTGGCTTCTGAAAATTGTTATCTATATAAAGAGTACAGAGAAAAGCCAGTTGGGATTGGGTCAGTAACAAATAATTATTTTGATAAAGTTGTTTCTACACATACCAATCAGCAAATGTACGAAATTTATTTTTTCTTCTTTATTTTTCCTTTTTTTAATTTTAAAGTTAGTGATTTTTATTCCAAAAGAGTTGTATTCAATGGTTAATTTATTTTTTCTTAAAGTGGATGAAAGTACAAATTTATAAACACAACAAATGAAATAAATGAGTTTGCTTTCATAAAATGTAAATTTTGAATTTAATGAATGCCATTTCGTTTTGTTCATTAATTTTTTAGTTTTTAGCAATTTAATATTCCTAGCTTTGCATTTTGATAAAAGCAAAAGTTAAAAGTATGTATTTTTATAAATAACACAATTTATTGTGTTTTAATATTGTATATAAAAAAAATTAAGGTCTCATTTGCTCGAATTTGTGCTTCTCACAGAAAATTTCGAATTTGCCTAATCTTAAAAATAAGAGGCAGGTTGTAAGCTACAATTTCTAGTTTAGCACGCCGTGAATTGGTAATTAAAAACGACTGAACTGGAATGGAAACAAAAATTGGACTCGTAAGTAGTAAGTTTTTTACTCTTTTTTACATTTGTTTTTGTTCTTATGCAGCAAATATTTACTAACTTATACTTTGCTTATAGAATTGCTGCTGTTTGCTGTTGGTTGGCAGTTATGCCAATTTATAGTGTTTGACAGGTGGCACAAAATGTTTTTCAAATTACACGTTGATCTGTCCAAGTTGAGCTTCGATGGTTTTCAATGAGTCTTGAACGGCCGTCTCGGAAACAATAACCCACCGAATCCTAGAACTAGAAAAAAGTAATTCGCAATTAGAATAATGTAATGTTTTAGTTCGCCTAAGTAGGACTTCCATCTCGTGTACTTTTTTGCAGTTTGAGATGATAAAATAGCCACTTTATGTTCAGTCGATAGAAAGTTTTCGGCAATTGCCTCCCGTACCTCTAAATAGGAAAAGTAAGTCATCAATCAATTATCAATCAATAAATTCGAGCTAAACTTCCAACTGGCGATGGTGAGCACTCTCAGTCATTTTTGAAATTTTGACACCGACTACTCGAGAGTCGAGTTTGAAGCACTTCGGACACTCGCACTTCGCTGTCAGTGTCAGTTAAAAAAGCTATAATCTAGTAAAAGAGATTAAAAACTGCAAGAACAAAAATTTTGTTGCAATTTTACAGGTTGATGAAAAAGAAAAGAAGTTTGCTAACATTTTCCGCTACTAGAGGGCGGCCAACATCTGCGCAGATTAAAAGGAACTCGGGAGTAAAGGCGAGGGAAATGGTCTTTCTCGAGTCATTTATTTGATTTTATAAGAGAAATTATGGATTAAAAATCGTAAGATGTTGAAATTGAACCGAGCATTGACTATTTTATCGCACAATCGGCGCCTGGCTATTGGCATGGCTGGCGCGGTGAGCGCGGTGGCTGTCGGTTGCATGTAAGTCATTACAAACAAAATACCTGTGATAAACTAAAGGTGATTTTTATTTTTATTTCATATTTTATTTTCAGGTACATGGTTTCACGCGTCATAAGTGCTACGAAACCAGAACCACCGAAGAAACTTCCGAAATTAAATTCAAATTCGGATGGATTGAATACCGATGAAGTGGATGAAAGTGGAGATTTTACCGCGAAAACCATTGATTTTGCAAACACTAGTTCGCTTAGTTGCCAGCGCTCTGACGAAAGCTATGCAGACGACGATAAGGAAAGAACTTGTTGCGAAACGATTGCGCAACTCGATGCAAATCGAAAGCAAAACCAAGATAAAAGGCAAGAGAGCGAAACAAGACGAGGAAAAGATTGAAACAAAATGTGGCAACTGTCTTTCGTTATAGAATCGGGAAAAAGAAGAAAATGAAGAAACAGAGTGCGCAAAAAGAGTGTAAACTGCCTCCAAATTATTTCATCGCAGTGAGAATACGAAATAATGAGGTTGATGTTTCATTTTATTCGTCGTAATTTTATTTTTATTTTTCACCGTTACATTTATAATTTAGATTTTGACGAAATTGAAATCGATTCAAGAGAATATCGTGAAAACGAAGGAGGATTTGAAACATGCGTTGATTTCGGCCGATACATTTCATCTAACTTTGTGCGTATTGAGAATTGATGGCGAAGATGAATTAAATAAGTAAGATGTCGCGACAAACACCCACCTGCTAAGAAGTACTGTGAAAAGATGAAATTGAAATTTTGCAGAGCCGATCAGTTGATGGAAACGTTCCAACAGAAACTGAGAGAAAGGAACGATCTGCGCAAATTGTTTTTAACCGTCCAAGGACTGGATCATTTCAGAAATCAAGTGTGATAATTGGTTGAAAATCAACAACATCAACAAAAATGATTATTATTATTATTATTTATTATAGGTGGTTTTCGCTAAAGTGAAAAACGATGAAAATTTTGCCCAACTTGAGAAACTTGCAGGTAAAAAAGAAAAGAAAAAAAAATAAGAATTGTATTATTTTTTTATATTTTTTTTCAAATTTCTAGATACGGTTGTAAGTTGCTTCGAGGAAAGCAAGATGGTTATAAAAGATCACGAGAAATTTACCCCACATTTGACTCTCGCTAAGCTATCAAAGGCACCTCTGTTACGCACGAAGGTAAACTCGAGTAGTCAAAATGTAATGATTTCTTATATTTTATTATTTAGAGGATTAAGGCGATTTCGAGAGATTCGTATGCAGATTTTGCGGAGGATACGTTCGGAGTGGAGGAGGTCGATTCCGTTCAATTATTATCGATGAGTAAACGCAAAGCCGAAGATGGATATTATTACTGTCAAAAAGAGATTTCATTAACCGACTAGCTCAACGTGATATTATAATCATATTTTTGACTGCCCTCGTACATCAATCATTTTTTTAATCTATTTTAATAATGATGATATTTTTGAATGGAGTAAAATACAAATAGTCACTACTTTTCAAAGTAAAATAAGAAATGATGTTTGTTTTTTTTTATATGCTCTAACGGCGCCTGAAATGGATTTCGATTTTGAATTCGAATTTCAGGCGTTTGAACTAGGGGTATTTGTTACATGTTGAAAAATACCGTATATACTCGCGTGTAAGTTGCGATTGATGAAACTCGACGGAACTAGATATTTTTGAGGCAGGTTTAAATGCAAACCTTATTCTTAAATTTGCACACACATCGAACGAAACAAGTCTTTCTTAACTCTAATAATATATTGATAATACACTATTTACAACGAATTATGTATAGAAACATCTATTTGCGATACCACATTTGAACGGTTTTCATTCTTTTAATCTTCTTCTGAAGCTGCAGAATTCCATAAAGAAGAGCTTCTGCCGTTGGAGGACACCCTAAATAATAAACAAAAAAAGACATCAAAATCATCTCTTCGAATATATTATATATTCATTAATCATTATTCACCCGGAACATAAATGTCCACAGGTACGATGCGGTCGCAGCCCCGGACCACGGAGTAGGAATAATGATAGTAACCCCCACCGTTCGCGCAACTACCCATTGAAATCACCCAGCGCGGTTCAACCATCTGATCGTAAACCTGAAAAAAAAAAACTAATTAGTTACGCGAAATAAAAGAAATAAATGACAATTACTTTACGTAAAGCGGGCGCCATTTTATTAGTAAGTGTCCCAGCGACAATTATACAATCCGCCTGGCGGGGGGACGCTCTGAACACCACTCCGAAGCGATCCATGTCGTATCGTGGTGCGGCGATGTGCATCATTTCGACCGCGCAGCACGCTAAACCGAAAGTAAGCGGCCATAGTGAACCTTTGCGGCCCCAGTTGAGTAAATCGTCCACTCGAGCGACTGCAAATTCAGCCGCGTTGTTGGTTTTGAACGGCGAATAAGGTCTTGGTTTAACTGCAACAGCTTGCGTCGCTTCTTGCTGTTTTTCTCGAACTCTAGATATAAATTTTTAATTTTAAATCAGTTTATATGTTCTGTTTTTTTAAAAAAAATAATGATGAAAAAAAGAAAAACGCACTGAATTGTATTCGCGATGCCGATGAACTTGTTCAATTGTTTGCCGAATGAACCCGACAGCATCAAACTGTTAACTATAATAATAAGAAAATTACATTTATTGTTTTATTGCAATAATATAAAATCTCACCTAACGCAGCCATTTTCCCGGTGCGATGTATGTAATGTGCTGGAAAAAAGGAACGCGTGACGTCATGTTAAGAACTTATGTTTGATGCCAAAAGATGGCAGAATAAAAGCTCTACACAAATAGTATTTTTTTTTGTAGAAAATAAACATTTCTTTAAATTTCTTTCATTAAAATTTAGTGTTTTTTTTGTTTGTTTTCTTTTTTAAATTTTTTTTTCACAATTACGAGTTTTTTTAATATTTTCTGTTCAAATTCATAATTTGATGAATTTATTTGTTGTTTTGCTGGAACGAATAGATTTTTATTTTTAAGCCATAATTCAGTTTTCATGGTTTTATTCTCAGTTGTCATGACGACATTGACAGGGGCTCCCAACTGGCTGGCTCCTCAGACGTTACAGTTGACACCACAGTGGCGTCCAAAAGGTAGTTTTTGCCTTTTTCTAGACAATTTGGCTGCCACCCAGACCAACTCACAAAATTTATTTGTATTTTCTAACCAGTAACCACCCTTAAAAAAAAATCATTTTTATTTTCCTATTTATTTTATTTCTATTGTATTAAAACAAACTACAACATCGCTTACTGACACAGACATACTCGAACAAAATTATCCAAAATTACTCAAAATTGACGTTTCATTTAAAAAAAAAAAAAAAAATACATCAACACACTATTTTTTTTCTTCAACTTAATAGATGAGAAACAAATGTCACCTGATAGGTTCCAAATCTATTTTTTGATTTCAGCAGATTAGTCAACACAAAAAAAATTAAAGCAAAACTGCTGATGATTGCACTGATGTCACTAGGCCATATCCTGTTGTCATTTGAAGAAGAAAAAAAAAATAGAATTTAAAAAACCTGTTAGCCATTACGTAGTTATATAAAATTATAATCAACCAAACTTAAAAAAAAAAAAAAAAATTGAAATATAAAAATATTGTTATTTTTTCTTTTTTCTAATTACATCAAACTGAAATGACTCACGATTCCCACCACCACTAAATTAAAATACAATGGTATATAGAAAAGTCGAAATATAACCAATAGATAAGCACAAATCAAACACCAATTATTTCATAAGAACGTTATTTTTGTATATTTATCTATTTTTTATCGGTTTTATTTACATTTCCCTCTTTTCTTTTCTTTCCTTTTCTCATCGCGTGAGATCAGATCAGATCAGTCAGTGGGATGCCATGCCAATGCCATTAACGTGGCGTCCCAGTTTCTGTCATAGCCCTCCTCCCACCTTATCCAGGCGCCAGGTAAAATTGATCCGCAACTGCAGCCTAGCACTCGTGGAGCCCAAGTCAAGTTTTGACTTAATCGTCGACTAGTAGTGATTCACCCCGATGCTCATTTCCATTTCCATACCAACATGGTCCGTGCACACCTGCACCCGACCCTATCTCGTTCTCCACCCCCACTATGTGTCATTGTTGAGGGAGAGAAAATGCTTATAAACGATGTCAAGTCATTTATGTGACAGTGAAGAATCGCATTTCATTCCATCACTTGATTGCAAAATTCGACATTCATATTTTTTTTATTCTTATCATCACGTGGTCAATGAACTTGTCAATTATTAAAAGAATGATTTCCGGTGAATGTTGTTTTCTCTATTTTTTTTTTTTTATTTTCATTTTTTTTTCTGCATCTGACCATTCCACATTCCATTTACATTTTGTTTTTCGTGGAACCAGTTATCACTTTTCAGGTGCAGATAGACCCAATGAACCCCATGCCCAGGGGCAGTTTGGTGGTCTCAGTGACCCTTTTCAATTGTTCACGCTTCGTAGAACCCATCGAGTGACTACCACCAATAGTTTTTTTACTTCCCCTACCTGTTTTGTCTATTTTTAGTCTCAGTGGTTTTAATCTTTGAGCATTATTCTGATTTTTCGTTGATTACCTGCTCAATGAAATGCGATATCTCCCCACGATATTGGCCGAGACACCAATGACTCAGTGCCTTCCATTTGGCAATCTCCCAACAATATTTTGGCGCCAAAACGCGGTAATTATGTTTTTTAGTTGTTTTATTTTTTTATTCGATACAAAATTGAAATTTAAAAAAAAAAATCTGTTTTTCGGAAATTTATTTGTAAAAAAATTATTGTTAACAAAAATGACAATTTTCTTCCGAAAGAAGTGAATTTTGACCTCCCTCAGATTTCCCTGGTCCCGGGGGGGGGTGAGTGGTTGAACTCTAGTTTGCTCGTTTCCTTCAAACTGGTTTTTGTGTTTGGGAGGAGCTTCGAGTTAAAGGAACCATTTGGCAAGTTGACTGCACGCACTCCCATTGGCTGACCTTGATGTTTTCAGTGACTCACTCGTGTTTCTCCCGCGCAGCGCACACGACAGAGCGACCTTAACTCAACTCCACTCCACTCCACTCCACTCCACTCCACTTTCAATTCAGTTGGAGATCTGATTCTGACTTCAGACTTCTCCATTTGGAGGACCCCCACGCAACACATTACAACATCATTTCCACGTGGTGAGTTGTATGTAAAACTATATCTGTACATTTGTGTAATGAGATGGTTGCGTGGATTGGATTGTGGTACCGTACTGCGGTATATTGACATGCGAATGTTTTGGAATGATGTCACAGGTGTGTGGATAAAGGTCAGATATATTTTGTAACAACAATTCTTTATCTGATACCATTTATTTATTTTTAAATGATTTTTTTTATTTTATTTTTTATTTTTTATTTTAATCCAAAATGATCGATTTAATTGCACGTTAAATTACACGTTAAAAAAACGATAGATTTTACTTGTTTAAAGTGTATAAACCACGAAAAGGGTTTTCGTTCTATCTCTCAGACAGCTTGGCACCTGAGTCGACGCCCTCAACCTTCCTTCGTTTTTGTAGTGCGTGCAGAACGAACAGGAACTTAGAACTCGTGGATCCTATTATACAAAATGTAATAATTTTTTTTCTCGATATGGATGATAGACTCGTTTCTCACACACCTGGATCCGGCACACGGAATACTTTTCATTTAATATTTCATTTGTTCGAGCAGTTGTTTGATCTGGATTTGACCACAGATTCCGTGGAAATATTTTTTTCTTTCTTTCTTTCTTTCTTTTATCTCGCATTATTCTAGCCTTCTCGGAAAGCATCGCATCGCGCTCGCTTTAATCTCGTGCTCGACAACATTCTCAGAACTAGGTTATTGATCAAAAATGGTTGGAATTCTGGGCGCCGCGTTTAAATAATCAAGGGTTATCTGTCAATCACATTTTTCCAATTCCTATACCAAATATTTCGCATTGAATTTTCTTAATTTTTTTTTAGTATTTAATAAATTTTTTTTTTTTTTTTTTAAAAAAAACTTGATAATGAAATTGTAAAATCTCGAGTTATTTTTTATTTGCTTATTTTAACGTATTTTAAGTTTTAACGTATTTTTGCTATTTCAACCGATTGACCTTGAAGTGTTGCACATAACTGCGATTCGTCTATTCGGATGTCATGGCAACAACATCCAAACGATGATGCGGATGGTGAAAATCGATTCGAAGAGATTTGACGTCACGAGATTCATTCATGCACTCGTTTTTAGGCCCCTGTTTGTCTCCCATCGTTTCTAGGAAAGGGGATCCGCACGAATTTAAAAATTTAATTTTCCACTAAAGTCACGATGGGTACCGTAATTATCACAATTTCTCGGTAAGACAGATTTTTAATTTATTTTTATTTCTTATATGTGGGTTGGTTTTCACAACCAATTAATCTGACTGCAGTAGCCCTCTCGATGCCATATTCTTAAATTTATTTTTTGAAAAATATTTTACCGTAAAATTTTGATAAAGGATTTAAATCGGGGAGAAAAGGGGTCACGAGCAGTGTGTGGCATTTGCATGTTTATGTTCTTCTGACATTCAATTCAAACCGTTCGTCGTATATGATGAAAACGGAGGGAAGCAATAGGAACCATCCGAGCAGCATAGAAAAGCCCACTTCAATTCGGCAAGGGGGTGCTTTTATTCGCGTTTGATTATCATGTTTCGCCGCTTATACAATGTCGATACTCGTCTTTTAAAAAAGAAATAAAATGTAAAAATTCAAAATTCTACATTTCCAAATGACAAAAGTATGAAAAGTGGATTTTCCATCTTCCGCAAGAAAAACAAGTTTTGTGACATATTTATCTCTCGCAGCCCCACGAGAAATGCGTTCATTTCGCATTCCCCCTACAAATGAACGCAACCCACTAAACCCATCGACGTAACACGCTGCAGTTCAGCTCAACTCCTCTTTTGTTCGAACACATCCAATCAATACAGGAATTCGGTGAAAAATTACCGCGCATGTGCGTGTGTGTGTGCGTGGCAACTGGCAACTGGCAACTGGCAACTGGCAACTGGCAGCTGGGGGGCGCCCCTTCCCTTCCCTTTTCTTCCCTACGCGCATTTCCTATTTTCTCCCCCGCACTTCTCCCCCCCTCGAACCTCGAACCGAGCATTTGGTATCGTCCGATATTTTGTTGTGTCGCCATGTTTCTCTCTCTCGCAGCCTCGGATTCCATACTCGCTTAATACGTGACGACTAGATGAGGCAAAAGTCGAAATCGCAACTCCACTCCCTCGCAGGTGTGTTCTTTCTCCTTTTCTTTCTTTTTCTCAGACGATTGTTATTAGTTGTAAATTACGCACGTCTTAGTGACAGGTGGTTTTGTTTCTAAACCGATTCTTAGCACCCATGTCCTTCGAGTGCTGTGTACTACCCACTACCCACTACCCACAGCACATTGGCTTAATTTTACATTTTTCCTCTCGTTCTTAATATGGTATATTATGTTGTATATTCATCGGAGCATACATAATGGGAAGAGTTCATTCTGTTCTTCCTTCATGAACCCCTTAAATAGATGCTGATCGATGTGTGGGCTAATTACGCTGCCTCCAATTCCCACAGTGACAATGAGTACCCCTTCTGTTCTCCCACATGTGCCCTACACTTCAATCAAAAGGAGATATATACTTTTTCACCAAAGTCGAAAATAAAAATTGCTAAAACAGTTGTGACTATGGTACTGGGTCACTGTATACGGTACCGGGAAAAATAAAATGTAACGAGGTACGGAGGTTGAATGTATTTGTCGTAACATCTGTTGGTTTCTCAGGTGTTTCGAGCGATTAGATCATCCCCGTGTGGACTGTCAATGGAATAACCTGAATTCCAGAGCACATATTTTCTACGTGTGTCATATTGTGAATTAATGATTTTTTTTTATTTTTTATTTATTTATTTATTTATTTATTTTTTTTTCAGGTGTTATTAGGAAGATTGGAGAAAATGAAAATGTTGACTTAAGTTGCGGCCAAAGGACACATGCATACATCTCCTACTGAAATGGCGGGATCTGTCCAGTTGGACAACCCCCCGACAAAAGATGAACCGTTGGATAGTAGAAATACCCCGAGTTCGTTAGTTATTCTTACATCGACTTCGATGGATAAGGACGAGTTCACTAATAGGTGAATTTCAATTTCAATTAGAAAACAAGAAAACAAAACAAACTGAATTCCTAATTCGTTTCGTAGCATATGACCAGGTTTCATAACACGAGCAAAATACAATTTCTAACAATTTTTTCCCATCCTACATTCATATTGTTTCTGTGATTGTTAAATTCTCCCTTTCATTGATTTTTTTTTTTTTTAAATTTCATTTATTTCCTTCTTGCTTTGAATGGTGCGATTACGGCAAGTTTTATGGATCTTGCGAAATCCATTTATGATTTATACATGCCTTTAAAATTTAAAATCGATATTTACGAGGTTTTAAATAGTTAAATTAAGATTTGATTAGTTATATTTACAATTTGTCGAATTCAATTTGTTTTTTTTTTGCAACGATATTTTGATATTGATATTTAAATTAAAAATTCCCCATTTATTATTCATGCTGCAGCACGGATAAGGAAGACATATTTTCTAATAGGTATTGTATAATCCCCTTTTAATTGAGCATTTATTTTTATTTTTATTTTAATCTTTTAACAATAAATATAAATTTGTTTCCTAAATTGTTTTTTTTCAGTCAATTATGCATAGAAGAGGGAATCGCTCATTTAAGCGTACACAGTACGAGGGCAAGTTCGCCCGTAACCTCCGTACAAGCAACGACGAGCGAACAATGCACGAGTGACCAAGTTGCCAGTGACGATATTCAAGTCGATTATCGCGAAGGCACGCCACGGACCGGTGGCTGGTTCGACGGACTTCTGGGATGTTTACGTCCCGTGTGGACCATCATCGGCAAGGCGACCGTAAATGAAATCAAATTGCAAGGTCAGTATCATCGAGTTAACATTTGAAAAAATAAATTTTAAAATTAACTTTTCTTGTCTATTGTTACAGCCGATGATTGGGAAATTCCGTTTGAGAACATCAGTGATTTACAATGGCTCGGTAGCGGCGCTCAAGGAGCTGTTTTCCTGGGCAAATTAAATGGCGAACAAGTAGCCGTGAAAAAGGTTCGCGAGCAGAAGGAAACGGACGTTCGACATTTAAGGAAGTTAAATCATCCGAACATCGTATCTTTCAAGTAAAAAGAATTTGTAAATAAAATGGAATAATAAGCAATAATAATTTTCATCATTTTTGTTTTTGTTTAGGGGTGTTTGCACTCAGGCACCGTGTTATTGTATAGTGATGGAGTATTGCCCTTACGGACCATTATACGAACTCCTGAGGACGGGGCGGGAAATTCCACCGGCCGTTCTGGTCGACTGGGCCAAGCAGATTGCATCTGGAATGAATTATCTGCATCAACATAAACTCATCCACAGGGATTTGAAATCACCAAAGTACAATTGAACTGATTTTTAATGTATTTTTAATATATATTTATTTATTTATTTATTTTTTTATTTATTTATTTATTTATTTATTTTTGTAAATAGCGTTTTAGTTGGTAAAAATGAAGTGATCAAAATATCGGATTTTGGCACGAGTCGCGAATGGAATGAAATCAGTACGAAAATGTCGTTCGCTGGTACCGTCGCGTGGATGGCGCCCGAAGTGATTCGCAACGAACCGTGTTCGGAAAAAGTGGACATTTGGTCGTTCGGCGTCGTACTGTGGGAACTACTTACGTGCGAAACTCCGTACAAGGATGTCGACTCTTCGGCCATAATTTGGGGCGTCGGTAGCAACAGCTTACACTTACCCGTTCCATCTACTTGTCCGGATGGATTTGCGTTGTTGATGAAACAATGCTGGTAATAGGTGTAAGTTTCATCATTTGTTCAACGAGTTAAAAGAATGTAAATTCAATGCAGGAGTCCGAAACCACGTAATCGGCCTTCGTTTAGACACATTTTGATGCATCTGGACATTGCAGCTGTGGAGATTTTGAGTTTTCCTAAAGAGGACTACTTTAAGACTCAGGTAACGTAAGACTAAATAATATTAAATTTGCTTATTTGATTTGTTCGGATTTTTTTAATAGGCAACTTGGAAGGAGGAAATCCGGCAGCACATGGTTAAAATCCAAAGCGGTGGTAACCATCATCTGCCTCGCATTGAAGAGGACTTGATTAAGAAACGACGGCAAGAGTTGTTGCACGCGCAAGATGTTCGCGAGCACTACGAACGGAAACTAGAGCGAGCCAATAATTTGTACATGGAATTGAGCGCGTGTTTGCTCCAATTAGAGCAAAGAGAAAAGGAAATCATTAAGTAAGTCGATTGTTAATTACAATTAAATGATTGATGCACAATCGTGGCAAATGCTATGGCAAATGTCAATGAGATTAATCTACCCTGGCATAAAACCCGAAGCAGTGGAATTTTTATTTTCTCTCCTTAAATTCATTTCATTCCATTTTTAAAGGGTTTACGACATCAAATTTTATTACTGAAAAATGTTCGCCATCTTTTAAAATGGCCAAAATGATTTTTATTTATTTTTTAAAGTTTCCAGAACACGTTTAAAAAATTTTGTATGTTAAATACATAGGGTTTACGTCACGAGTGGTAACAATCGCACACATTCTCGGTTTGATCTCGGTTTGATCTCTCACTTTTTTGTATTACCATTGGGTTAAAACCCGAAAATATTCTTCAAAAATCTCAGAAAAATTATTTAAGGGTTTTAAGACATGCCTGATCCAATGGACCAATAATAAATCTAATGTCGTAAATCCTTTAAGCTTAAGAGAACAGGTTTAGAGTTAGAAGTCTGTGTTTTAATTGCAAGATGCAAGTATGACATTCAAACACGAGGCGTAATATGGAACCGAGCCATAAAACCGGGCAAAACGTTCGCTCAAATGCCAAGCTCCATGCAGAAATTTCAAAGTTTAAACTTCAGTGATTTAGAAATGGTAACCCACGAAACAAGAACATGTCTAAACAACATTCAGAAAATATTTTTTATAAACATCAGAAATGTCGATTCAATATAAGAATGCCATTTTTTATCAACATTTTTTCAACATTCAAACATAACAAGATGTTGATTTAACATTAAACCGATATTCCCACGAATTGAGCCAATGTTGAATCAACATTTTTGAACGTCGATCGGTTGTTGAATGTTTTGTTCACAGACAACATCCGTTAGATGTTAAATCAACACTCTGCAACAACAATCAAACAGTGTTCATATGCAATATTAGTTTAATGTTAAATCAACATCTATTATAGTTATGTTTGAATGTTGAAAAAATGTTGATAAAAAATGACATTCTAATATTGAATGAACATTTCTAATGTTTTTTCTGAATGTTGTTTAGACATTTTTTTGATTCGTGAGATCTGCCTAGCCGGTTCTCAAATTTATTTTTTTGTGGGATGTAATGAAAATGAAAACTTTTTGTTCCAGGCGAGAGCAACAGTTGCAAATGTACAATAAACCGTACAAGAAGCACATCGTACGACCTCTTATAAAAGCGCAAGAACGTTTGAATAAAAAACGGGCTTACAAATCTCCACCCGAACAAACCAGCCCAGAAAGTCCGAAGAAACCACCGAGCGGAGAACAACAACAACAACAACAACAACAAGCCTCTCCGAGCTACCACCCGTCGGCATCCAAGATCCGCTTGCGGAAAACCAGGCATCGACGTACGAGCAGCCACAGCGGAGGCTCCGGCAATCAAGGCTACCTCGTCAATTCCCCGCGGAGCAGCCCCAGCCACGAGCGGCGTGTCGTCGACTCCGAAACCCAAACAGAAAACATGGACGTGAGTGAGACGGACACGAGCCCTAATTTCATTGGCGCCAAATTTCATTTGCCGAGTCCGAAAGCGCTCCAGAGGGACATTGCGGACACTCGTGTTAGTGATCAGAATTCGAACGCTGTGTGTGTGTCGACTGACGATAGAAATCATTGTGTAAATTATGTGAACCCTGGTGGTGACGAGGCCACGGACAAATGTGACAAAACCGATTTGGGAGGGACCAGTGGATGTTCCACGGAGGTATTGGACGAGACCAACCGGAATTTGGTCGATTCGAATGAGGATAATGTGACTAAGAGTTCGTCGAATGGAAATCGAGAAGAGACAGAGACGAAAACGATTGAAATTATTAAACACGTGGTGAATCACTCTGGTGAATCTGGTGGTCAGAAGCGGTTTATTTTGGACAAGGGTATCAATGGTTTGCACGTGTTGGTGAGGGAGCGTGCGGGGTTTTCTCGGAGAAGGCCGTTGGTGTTGAATGGCCACTCGGAGACGGCCACTCAAGGAGCCTCTTGTCACGAGCACGACGATTCGTGGTCCGAGGAAGAGGGAGATGTTGATGACAGCGATGACTACATTTTAAGGAGTCAAAGGTAATTGTGTAAAAGCAAACATTGCTTCGTTTATTATTTATTATTTATTAGTGATTATGGTAGGTATATCATTTGTATTTGTACACTGTATACAGTATAAAGTATAAAGGCTTAGATTTGGAATTATGATTCGTGAACAGTCGAAAGACATATGGTAAATAGAATCATCACAAAAGCAACGCAACTGCCGAGGCCGCCAAGTAAACCAGCCGTCAAAGCGGTCAGATCAACAATGCACAATTGCACATCTCTTCAAAACCACACACTCCACTTTACGTGGCCCTTTCCTGCCTGTTGGGCACGGTGACTTCCAGTGCGCCTGTCTGTTTGTTCTGTTTGTTATCCCGTTACATCGGGTGCTTGCGTGGCTTTTCATTTTGAACAGTCGAAAGACTCATGGTAAATTGAATAGTGAAGTGTAACGCACAAATTTAAAGTAATTTGTAAATGTTGCATCATAACGTAGTGCAGCACATGACATTAATTGAGTTTTGGCCATTTCGTTGAAATTAAACAATTTTAATTGTTTACTAGTTGCAAATATGCAATTATTTTAGAAAATGGCACAAAGATGTTGATCTTGGGGCCAAACCAGCAAAGCAAAGTAAAGTATAAGTATATTGAAACTGGTTTAAAGCGTCGATTCTATTGCGACGGAAATCACATTTACACTATTGGAGTTGTATTTTACATAAGCAAATCCAACAAATAATGAACCGGAAACTCAGATAGAAACATCACTTTCTTGGAGTTTTAAAAACTTAAATTGAGATGAAACAAAAAGTTAGCATTAGCATTGTTAAAATTATAAATTTTAAAAATTTAAAAAAATTATAATACACTTGTATAACTCTTGTTTTTTTTCTTTTTCTTACAGGATAGTAACAAATTGCCTGAATAGAATAAGCATGCACTCGAATTCGACTCTTAGTTCTGAAGGAATTTTATCCGAAGACGAAAATGCAGCTACAGAATATTCCAGTCGATTTAATCCCGGCATATTAAGAAGTTTGGATCCATTACAGTCCGATGGATTGTCGGACAAAGAACAATCAACGGTTTACAGTCAAAATAATCGAATTTATTTAACTTAGGTCTCTGTAACTGTAAATCATTTTCGCCTTAAAATATGCTGTCATTTTAATTAGATCCAAGTTCTTTTGTGTCGTGTTAATTCTCATTTTAAGTCAGTATTATGCAATAATCGACATTTGAAGAAAAAAAAAAACAACAAATAAATAAATAAATAAATAAATAAAAAACTGTAAATTGTTCGATGTTATTAATCATCATGGTTTTGTAAAAGTAACAAAAAGTGAAATAAATAGAAGTCATGAATTTAGGTAAATAAATTCCATTATTATATTTAAGTACGAAAATGTGTATATAATACAGTAAAACCTCCGCGGATGGGACACCTCTGTGGTTGGGACGATATTGGCTGGACCCGACCCGATCAATCCCGACCAATAGAAATTTACCTCTGCGGACGGGACACCTCTGCGGTCAGGACAGAGGACACCTCGTCCAATCCCGTTCGGTCTAAATGACCTCCGCGGACGGGACAAAACAATAAATTTTGCATAATTATTTTTGAAAAATTAGAAATTTTTAGAATCTTTATTTAAAAAAATTAATTTGTTTGCAAATTTTGAATTTTTGATTGGAAATTTTGAATTTTTCATTGAAAATTTTGAATTTTTCATTGAAAATTTTGAATTTTTCATTGAAAAATTTTGAATTTTTCATTGAAAATTTTGAATTTTTCATTGAAAATTTTGAATTTTTCATTGAAAATTTTGAATTTTTCATTGAAAATTTTAAATTTTTAATTTAAAATTTTGAATTTTTAAAAATTAACTTGAAACTGACCAATCACAGACCATTACCTCTGCGGATGGGACAAAGGGCTTTTGTCCCGTCTACGGAGGGTCCCTCTGTGGACGGGACACCTCTGCGGACAGGACAAAGTGGCTGGACCCGAGGTGTCCCGTCCGCAGAGGTTTTACTGTAATCGAAATAATGTAAACAAAAGTATATTGGTCTTGATTTGTTATCCCAGAATATCAAGACTAAATTATGTTAATAAATAAAAGTGAAATCTGTAAAAGTGATTTAAGATATCTTTGAATAGACCAAATGTATTAATAACTTTTCCAAACGTGTCGGGTAAGAAAAAATAAGAATTTAGCCATACCGTCTGGATTTTGGTACTAAGATGATGACTATGTAGTGTATTGTAGTGTTTTTTGCTTATTAAGAAACCAAAGTATAAAAAAATCTTTATTAAACAGTCAATTGCAGTGAAGGAAGATACGATGGATGGTTTAAAAAATTCAATCATGGCATATAAATCCGGCTTTTGCCTCGCAATCAATCACCGACCATCCAACTCTAGGGCTCACGTGCACAGACACGCATTGTGTAGCACTTCCACCCAAGTTTGTAGGATACCTAAAAGCAAATCAAATATTATCAAATATTACTCGATAATTAATAAACATCTCGTTCGGCAGCGTACCCAATGTCATCGTCACTACCGCTCGGTAAACCTCCGGTCGATTCAACAAACCACGTGCTAGTGGACTCGGTAACATTCGAACGATTCATCAAGAAGTCTACGATGAAATTTCTTTCAAACGGACTGACCAAAGAAGCCAAACTGCCAAAATTGTTGCGGCAAATCGCCCTCGCTTCCGCGTTATTCACTAACGTGTCGTTAAACATGTAGCAATGAAAGCCGTCCGTCACCCAACCGAGATCGCAGGCGGCTACATCACCTGCCGGAATGTAGATCCGATGATCCAATGTCGGTTTTGTGTCGGGAATAACGGGCACAAAGCTCGTATTTCTAGGCACCACGCTGCCCTCGGAAAGTCCTATATATGTATGTATGTACATATATATCAAATAAACAATAAATTCAAGTTAGAAACAGAAACAGAAATTGACATCTTCACCTGTCATTCGACACAGAAAACAAGACGCCAACGAGCAATCTTGATCGCTCCACATGTAGCGCTGTAATTCGTGAACGACCGCGCAATGTCTATCCATGCTGCGACGACTGTCATCGACAAATTTAGTGTAATTCACCGTTTCGTTCGCAGGGGTCTTGTAGTATCGTTTCTCGCTCGTTAAGTCCACGTAAAATCCAGAATTGCATTTTTCCGAATAATGCGCATCTTTGCCGAGCAGGTCCTGAATTTCTTCCAATTGTTTTATACTGCTCACTTGCGCCAGCCTTCCGCCGTCGCTCTGGCATTCCTTGAGCGAAAATGCGTAGTCACCGCGCAGCGTTTTAGGTAGGTAACATTTGTTGCTGGGGTTAGAGCAACCGGGATTGCTCGTGTTGTTATCGTATTCGCAAATCTGACAGTACGAGGTGCCCGTGCACTGAACGTTATTCAATTTGAAATATCCGGGTCGTTGAATAGCGGCACATTTTTCGGACCCTTCATCGACCATGAAAAACATTTCTGAAATACCGCTCACAAATTCGCCATCGCCACTTCGCCACTGTTTCGAAATATCCTCGTGTATCCCTGTTTCAAAAGAAAAGTTGATTAATTAATTGTTTAATTATCGAAATTGTTTTGTTAACCAAGGTAGGCCTTGTGAATGCAGGTTGAATCGAAAGCCTTTTCGTCCACCAACAGGTTTCTGATCGCATCTTGTTCGGCATCGTTTCCAATTGACACGATTTCTCCGCCCATTTGATCGCAGTACTTGATGGAATCCGTGTAATTCAACGACACGTCTCCTAAAAAGACTAAGAAAAAATATTTTATATTTAAAAAAATAGATTAAAAATGAACAAGAAACATCTATTTATACTTTGAATTGAATTAAATTAAATTTAAATAAAATAAAAATTACTTCTTCAATTTTATTTTTCATTACCGTAAACCGGGGTTAGTTGTTAGTTTGATCAATTTTCAACTTCAAAACCAGTTTTAGACATTTAATTTTTAACCCTTTTTTTATAAAAACAAACACCAAGATCAAAGTTATTCCTCGTGGGATAGGAACTTTAATCAATCACTGGTTTTTGATGAAATAATAATAATGTTATTTGATTTATAAACTAACTTGACCATTCTTTTCTTTTTTCAAAAAATTGTAATCAAAACATGCAACTTAATTTTTCCAAAAAGTAGGTTAATTTTCCAAAATATAATTATAATTGATCACTGATTATAATATCTATTTTGATAACAATGTTCATGCAATTGATCAAAGTTACCCCGGTTTACGATACTACGTATTATACAGATACGTCAATATCCCAATCATTCACAGTACGGTACTTTATGTCGAAATAAACACTTACAGCAAGTTCCAGCTTTAGTCACAACCCAAGTGCTGTTCAAAGAACAGGTGACTGTCTGAAAATGTGTTTCACCCATGGACGTTTTGCAAGAGTATTTAACAATGGCACCGGGCGGGTAGACTTCTTTTTCTGCATCCCAGTTATCAGCCACGAAAGTAATCGGAGATGAGTAATACGCTGGTTTACCGCAAACTTAAAAAAAGAAAAATCCTGATATTTCATTTGATATTTCATTTTAAATGATTAAACTGAATAAACTTACAGCAATTATCAGTCAAGTTTCCATCAACGTGCCATTCATAATCTTTGGCACACACCAACTTTCTCATGATTGGCGCTCCTTCGGTTGGGTTGCATCTGTAATTAATGCGCGTTCCCACACTGCGCGATTCAAAATCCCAATCGGATGGATTATTCTCGGTTCCCGGAACTGGATCGCCGAGACATTTCTTAGTTTCGAGCACTTTTCAATTGAAATGATAAATTAATAAATTAATAAATTAATAAATTAATAAATTAATAAATTAATAAATTAATAAATTAATAAATTAATAAATTAATAAATTAATAAATTAATAAATTAATAAATTAATAAATTAATAATAATTTCACATACCTTTACTACAAACCGTCGGCTTTTCGTAGATAATCTTCCACGAATTATCTGTGCAAACTACCATCAACACCTGCTCTTCGTCCGGATCCTCGTTACACCAATAAACGATTGTAGTTCCTGCCTTGCGCGTCACTTTGTCCCAAGAACTAACCACGCCCGTGAGTTCGGGAGGAGATTTGCGGCATTGACCTGTCCAGATGTATAGAATGAATGAATTAACTATTTATTTATTTATTTATTTATTTATTTATTTATTTATTTGAATTGTACCTAGGTTTCTAGTTGCGGGCTTTCCAGCATTTCTTCCAAGATGTCCCATTTTTCTGCTTCTCAACACGGCATCGGATTTAGGTTCGGTTTTAGCTGGTTCTGATTCGTGCGTGGTCAGTAAGAGGACCAAACACAGTAAAAGGATGAGCAGTAGTAATGCTACTCCAGCAAGTACTGCAGCAATCACTTTTTTACGCCTACCCCTTCTACTGGAAGAATGTTGGAAAGAGATTTCCGCGTTATTTATTTGATTAGGTTTGAAAAACATTTGCCACATTACGCATCTTCAGGTGAGAATTCGTCATCAGGCGGTTCTCTCGTTGATCCAGGCTCATCATCTGACCTGTAGGCGCTAAACCAATTCTTCCACATGGCTGATGATAGATAGCGAGTGAAAAGAAAGTCGAAATAATTAAATAAATTAAATTAAATAAACGGTTAAGCGTTAAAGATAAAGAATAAATGTATTCGGTTTAAACCATCTCGTCTTCGGCGCAATAAAAGAACGAGAGTTCTAAATAACTCGTAACACAAGAGATACCACGCTGTCACCAACAATTATATGCATCGATCTATTGTTCCTACATCATAATGATTAAAAATTAAATGTCTTTATTGAATTTATAAATTGGATAAAATATAAACACAAAACACGACTTTTTCAGTCCAGCGCGTACATAGGATTTTTCAATAATTATTGCAGTGGCCAGTGATAAATAAATGTCACTTGTGTTTTTAAAACTCTTATCAGCTACGTCATACCTACGTAATAAAGATAGCGGTGATATGATACTGATGTGAGATCTTTTATCAAACTAACACCCATCTATTCTCGTGAAATCGACTTAAAATTGGAAAGGAATGAATTTTTCAAAAATCGTGAAAAATTCCACCACTACAGTGGTAAATAGTAAAATTCAAATTCAAATTACATATTCTTTTTATTAACATTTTTTAAATTTTTTTTGTAGTTAAAACAAACTAGGAGATTTGTGTTCACTGCTGAACATGACTTGACATGACTTGACATTCCTAAACTTGTTGCTACAATTTTCACCGTGGCAAAACGGCGAGTTCCAGTGGACCGTAATTGCCAGTGAATTCTCAAAGAAATATAAAATAGGGCTGGAAAAGAAAAATTTAAAACAACGTTGGAAACATATTCAACAATTATTCATTAAGAAAACTCCACCAAAGTAGCAAAGTGTAACTTCTAGCGTTTCTTTACAATCAGAATAATTTAAAAATTCTTATTTTTTGCAAGAACAAAAAATGAAGAAATACTAAAACAATGGTTAGAGTTGTTCTCAAAAGTAACGAAAGAAATGTCGCGAGGAATAACGATAAATTTGTCATCACCGGAATCATCCAATGATGATGATCAATTCAATTTCCAGCAAGATGAAATGAATTTTACTACTGCTACTGATGCTGACATTGTCAATTTGGCCAGCACAACAGGTAATTCTATTTCAAAATACTAGTAATTACCATCAGTAATATTGTATATCAGGATTGGATAAAACCAAACACGCTATGGATATGGAAGCTAGAAAAATGGCGCTTGAAGAAGCGAAAGAAAAGCGACTTTTGAATGAAAGTTTGCAACGTATAAAGCTTGAAAAAGCTAAGGAAGATCGCCAGGCAAATGAGGTCAAGTCACGGGATGAATTTCATCAAAAGATATTGCAAATGATGACAGCAAACGGTGAAATAATTTGCAATTTAATAAATAATCATAAACTCAACGAGCCGACCTTATAAACAATTAACAAAAGCATTTGTATCACAATACTATGAATTTGTAAATTCCTCCGCAAAGTTTCGGTGCAAATTAAGCTTCAGGAATAAATTTCAAATTTAAGTCAAAAACGTTATTAAAACACTTCATTTCAATTATAAATGAAAACATTCATTTTTGCATAAAATAAAAACAAAATAAAAAACTCACAATATTACAAAATAATTATAAAATAAGTCGAGTACGTCAGAGTCTGTCGTCGTTAAAATCAACTAAAATTGGGTTCGAGTCTCGGAGATTGAACAAAATCCGCCCTACAAAATAGATTAATTAAATATTGAATTGAATTCAATTACTAAAAGAAAAAAAGAAGAAGAAATATACGGTAAATGAATTACTTTCAACTGCTGCGATCGTTCTTCCAGCATTGAAATAAATTGACGTCATTTGTCGAATAAACAAAATATAATGTCTTTCCATGGTTTGTCTCCTAGCTTGAAATTGAGGATCCACCGATGAAAACCAGTACAGGAATTGAATTCCGCTCGATAAAACTCGAATCCGACGTTCGTCAATGTTTGTCTCGCACTTGTCCGCTTCTATGCAGAGCGCCATTATTAATTGAGTCAGTATCTAAAATAAAATTTTAAAAAAATTATGTATTCATTTATTCATTTATTTATCATTATATCTTACCTTACAACTGCAGTTGCAAGTATCAGGTGCACGAACAAGCACAGCTAACCCTTCCGGATGGTTCATAATGATCGTCATCAAATTAATTATCTGCAAAAATTTCGAAATTGAAAACGTATTCCAACGTTCTGAAATCGTTTCATAATAGTATATAATATAAAAAGAAGATAAACATTAAAGCATACCATTTCTCACCTTGTCTAATAGCTGCAGTTTGATGTTATCACTGTACGATGACGTAGGGACAGATTCACACAGTGAACTAATGCACGAAATGTAACATAAAGTCGCGGAACGATTGCACAACCAATTCAAACTCTCAAAATGTTGAACGCACGCGACGAGAAAATCGAGCGATTCATTGACAATGTCAAATCCAACTCCAATTTCTGGATGAGAAAAAACACCATTATTCTTTTGCAACAGCAGATTGTTGATAGTCAGTAAAGGAATTTTCACCGCCGCTACCGTCGCGGACAAAATGCGCCAAACGAGAATTTCTATTTCCTCGCTGCGTTTCTGAACGAACTTTTCGTTACACGTCCTCTGTAATCTAATTATTTTCACCAAGTTTTCGCACAATTTCTCGCCTCCATTGGTCGAATTGCCTAAATCACCGTTCGGTTGATACGTCAAGTCGGTTATAGGCGTTTCCGAAGTGGTATCCATCACTTTTCTCGATTGAATGTTCAATTTGTCCAATATTTTCGGTTGTGCTTTAATTATCTTCCATAAAAAATTGAGCACCAATAATTGTTCTCGTTCAATCACGTCAAACTGAGCCTGCGTCATCGTAGCGATCGAACTTGTCGAGGAATTTGACGAGCAGAAAAGATTTTCCGCACTCGGCGAAGTAAAGGCGAGTTTCACTCGTAAACTCGTCTGTAAAGATTCGACAAAAATGCTCAATTTTTCTTCCAGTAATCCGAGTAAAATCTCTAAAGAGTCTTGGTTATTCGCGTTGTCGGGATTCCAATTGGTTATAAACGCATGAATTAAGTTGGATTGAGTCGATGAGTTTTCACAACTATTTTCCGTCCAAGTGCTCATTCCGATTTCCATCGGTTCGATGGAGGACGGAATCGCTTCGAGATTCAATAATTTCTCCAATTGTTCGCACGAGAACGGACTTTCATCGTGTAAAAAAGTGAAAACTCCATCGCCAGGGCACGTCAAATGTGGAATTAACTGCGACGTTTTCATTTCATCTTCAAAAAGAAAAAAAAATGTAAAATAATTTTATTAATAATTATTTATTATTTTACCTGCGCACAAGTCTAAATTCATTTCATCAACTCGAGTATTGCTGTCACAGCTGACAGTTTCCACTATTTTTTGAGACAATTTCCGGCTTTTTAGTGATAATTGATCATATTTTTGACGCAGCGAAGTCAATTCTTGCTGCTTAAATGAAAGTTTGTCTTCGAGAATCCCGATTTTCTTCGAGTGTTGATCTCCGAGTTCTTTCAATCGTCGTTCGTAACATTCGATCAAATCCTGTCTTGTATTTTTCTCATCATCCGATTCCTTTTTCAACGCGCAGTTTCTTTGTCTCAATACTTTAATCTCAGCTAGAGCAAGATTCTTTTCATCCGTTAATTTCTTGATCTAAAATAAAACAAAAATAAAATATTCAAATTTCAATTTAATGATATTTTCACCTCTTCTTGTTTTTCTTCTACGTTAGCTCCGAGTTGAACCGGTTGATGGTGTTCACCCATTTCTCGTAACAGACTCTGAGACTGAGATGGAGCCGTGGCAGTGGCTGAAACGATTGGAATGGATGAATCATTTATTCTACTTGTTAAAAGATTTCCTAAATTCACGCTTCTCGTCGAGTTGCTACAATTAAATAGTTAGTTTGAAGTTTGAAGTTGTTTTTTTTTTAAATTAATAGTTTTTTTTATTTTTATTTTTATTATTTTCTAACCGGAATTATTATTATTTGCTTTATCTTTGGCGAAATATTCGTTAGCAGTTGCATCCATCTGCGATAACATTTCCTCGGAGAAAAACTCGTCGTCGTCATTTTGCCAGTTTTGCTTTTTCGCTGTTTCGTCCAATTTTATCCGTTTCCGAGGAGTTTCGCTCATTTTTCGCGTTCTAGCAAACTGTTGTATGCTCGTCCCCTCTTTTCGAGTTTGTTCTTGAGAGTCGATCTTAACCATTTATAATTGCAAGGTGGTCGTGTTTTAAATCAACGCCATTGCTACACTAGCGCTCCTATCGGTGCACAACTGCACATGGCAAAAATCAAAATGAATCCTTGATTTGACAAATTTTTGGACATTTCAACAAAATTTAGTTTTTCTTTATTACGTTTATTGTTAAATTTATTTCTATTTTTCACGGTAAACGCAATTATAAAGAAATCATTGTTAACAAAACGAAAATACTTGTAAAATGTTTAAAAAAATTATTTACATTTGGGTTTTTGTATTGTTGCGCACTTTTTTGGCTACGAAACAATAATTTTTTGACTCGGCTCGACTAAAGGATTAAAATAAGATACCACAATATATACTTTCAGTACAATGCAAAAAAGTTCACTTGTCAGTTTCGTTTTTTTTTGTATTGCGTCTAGCGACATAATTAGGCCATTTTAAGCACAAAGACGATGAAAAAATTCTACGATCAATAATTTACACCAATTTTTATTTTCTCAAATATAATTTTACACTGGGATATATCTTCCCTTTTTCATTGCCCTCTTAACCTTCTTTTTAACTTTAGCATCTCTTTTAGCCTTAATATTATCCGTCCTTTTCTGTTGCCTCTTTTCAATCTTCTCCTTCACTTGCTCCTCCCTGGAATCCCAATTCTTCTTGCTCTTTTTCGCTCGCAGTTCTTTCTTCTTCAATGCTTTTTTCAACTGCTCCGGATTATCCTTAATCTTAATTCCCTCCGCCTTCTGCATGACCTTCATCCAGGTTTCTTTTTCCTTCACCAAACTCGCCTTTTCCGGATTTTTTTCCTCCAATTCCTTCACTTTCGATTGATTTTTCTCAATTTTCTGTAAAAGTTGCTTGTAATCTTTCGATCCGGGCATCTTTTTCTTCCTTTCTTTAATCCCCGTCTCCGAAAAGTCAAATTTACTAAACACCATGCTCTTGCCATCGTTAAAAAACGGTTTTGTGCATTTCGGTTTGGTTTCTTCCTTTTCCAAATCCGTGTTTTCAGATCCGGACTCTTTCGATACTTTGTTGTTCTTTTTCTGAGCTTTCTTCTTCTCTTTGAATCGCAATTTACTTAATCGCCGTTTTTCCTTTTGTTTTAATCGCCATTCTAGCGAGTCTTTTCGATTTCCTATATTTTAAAAATGTTAAATTACTTTTTTTATTCCAGAAAACAAAACAATTGTCGCATTTCACCTTTTAATGACTCGACTTTCGAATGTAATTTTTTTAATAACATTTTTCTGTCAGTTTCTTCGTTGGTAAAATTTACACGTTCCATCTGCTCTTCATTTAAATCTAATAAAAATAAAGAAACAAAAATTTGTATATTTTATTTAGTAAAAATAAGTATTTTTAGTCACCTGCTTCGGCTAATTCTTTCTGCATTTGAGTTACGGTTAATTGGTCATCGGGATTAAGCTTCATTCTTTTATATGGATTTGAAACTGAACAATTTTTCTTTTTTCTTTTCTTTAAACCTAGAAAAAAGATAAAACCATAAGTTTTGTTGTTTTTTTATCACGCTAATTTTTCGATAACTTACGTTTTGTGACGTCAAACGCTCGTTCGTGGTATTTTGCAATAACTTGATCGCAAGTTTCGGCTTGAAAGTAATATTGCGGTGCAATTGTATCGACTAAATTTTTAATATAGTCATTTTCACCCGTAATAAGTGATTTTAAATTTACAGAATCATCCATGCTGTCTCCCACCGCCATCTTTTTAAATGGAACCGGAAGTACAGCAAACTCAAAGCCGTCTTTATTTTTTATTTACTTTTTTTTTATTTAAACAAAAAATTATGCCGTTTTATTTATATTGAACATTTAAAATTTAACATTATATTATCATATAACATAAAAATAAAACAGTAAATAATAATTTAATATTTTTGCCATTTAGTCTTAGAAATTATTCTTTCAAGAGATTGGCCTATTTCATGCTACGTTGGCTATGATACGGCCATTTGTTATCTGTATCGTTGGAATTTAGCTGTATTTACATCAACTGATCGACAGATTACATATCTATTTCAGGTAGCTTTTTATTCGAAATAATTTTTCATGGAACGTTTCGATTCGTAGCAATACAATTTTTTTATTAACAATTTTTTTTTAATTCGTATTTTTAGATTTGAGCACCTCTGCAAGAACAAAAAAGAGGGGAAAAAAGCGAGGAACTTTGTATATATTAGGACTAATAACAGATGTAAATATAGACCTATTCACAAAATAAACAAGGAATGAACTAACTTTATTTGATCGTGTTTGGTGAATGTCATTATGATGCAATTATGATGCAGCTGTGTGTGTGCGTGCGTGTGGTCAATTGTTTGCATTGTGTGTTCTTGGTTTTTGTTACCAACTGTAACTAGATATTTTAATCTGATTTTTTTTTTTTCTTTTTTTTTTTTTAATTGAGACGGATGTTAAACAATAGTGATTAGTTTTAATGCTCTTGAGGTTTTAACAGGTTTGGAAAATTTCAAGTTGTGGTCAAAAAGAAGTTAGTAGTTATTTTTCAAGATTGTGTGGGCAGAAATTAATAATAGAAAGCAGACAAAGTTATGTAATTAAATTTAAATTTAGGTTTAATTTTTAAAAAAATGTTATTTTATGATTTACTGGGGTCCTATTTATTTACCTAAAGATCCATACTAGAGCAAATGTTGACATTTCGCGACTAGAATAGAATAATGTTAAATTATAATTTCAGGCAAAAAAATCTAGATGAAAAAATATTCTCTTTTAGACGAAAACAGATTAACTGTCTGAGTGAGAAAATTTTTTAGCCTGAAAATGTATTTTTTGCATTTTTTAAGCCTGAAAATGCATTTTTTAAGCCTGAAAATGCATTTTTTAGCCTGAAAATGGCATTTTTTAGCCTGAAAATGGCATTTTTTAGCCTGAAAATGGCATTTTTTAGCCTGGAAATGGCATTTTTTAGCCTGAAAATGCATTTTTTCTAGTTGAAAGTGCATTTTTTAGCCTGAAAATGCATCTTTCAAATGCTGAAAAGCAGTTTTTAGATGCATAAATGAATTTTATGCATGTAAATGTTAATATTCATGGCTTTGAATCAATTTTTACTTGAAACCACTCTCTTTTTTATTTATTTCTTATCCTAGAGGCATAATACTGCGCACTAAACCTGCATGAAACGTAAAAGATGGCCAGTGGAGAAGGAACAACTAATGTGAGCGTAGCCAAACTATGTCGCTTTCTTCTTACCGGTCAAGAGAACGGCTGCTACCAACCAGGCTGCAATAACCGACAGCTAAGCAAGGACAGAGTTCCATCGTTGGACGAACTCATACGTGACAATTTGGGCGACGAAGCTGTCAACACGATTTTACATTTTCACAGACAAAA
Source organism: Strigamia maritima (assembly GCA_000239455.1). NCBI lineage: Eukaryota > Metazoa > Arthropoda > Chilopoda > Geophilomorpha > Linotaeniidae > Strigamia > Strigamia maritima. The sequence continues at coordinate 138,287 of JH430968.1, read as the reverse complement.
ATCCGGTACCCGCGACGATACCGGACTCTTTGCTTTAGCTCTGTGCGCGCGAAGCAGCGAACCGCGCACCAAGCTGGCCGCCTATTCCGTCATTCAGGAGATGTGTCAGTTGCCGCGTGATCTTTTTCTTTTTGTCCATTACTCCGAAACCCTGAGCAAGCCCACGACGGGCTGGGGCAAGGCGCAACGGAGAGCCATTTCGCATTGGTACAATCTGCAGGATCCAAACAGATTGGCAGAAATGGTCACAAGATACGTGTCCAGATGCCACTGGACACACAAGGATTTGATGAGACTCGCTCATCTCAAACCTAACAACACGGGTAAATCACAGAATTAGCAAATGTTGCGAAAACAATATAATAGACAGTTTGCGATTTCTCGTACGAGACAAAAAATTAAAGACAATGTGTAACAAAATTTTTCAAAAATCTTGTCAAATCATTAAAACAAAAGGGACGAGATTTTTAAAAATATCTCTTTTTTTTGCCATTTTTGTAATGAAATAAATAATAAATCTCGTACGAGAAATCGCAAACTATCTAAACTCTATCCAACAATTCGTGCACGAAACTGAGAAGTGAACTTTTTTGCATTGTACCGAAAGTATACATTGTGGTATCTTATTTTAAACCTCTAGACGAGCTGAGTCGAAAAATCATTGCTTCGTAGCCAAAAAATATGCGCAACAATACAAAAACCCAAATGTAAATAATCTTTTAAAATATTTTACGAGTTTTCGTTCGTTACAATGGCACGCACATTTTTGAACTACGAAGCAATGATTTTTCCACTCAGCTCACCTAGAGGATTAAAATCAGCTATCACAATATATATTTTCAGTACAATGCATAGGCCATTAAACAATGGGAGTTTCGTGCACGAATTGTTAGATAGAGTTTAATAATGAATTTTGTTTTTTAATTTAAAAAATTAGGTAGTCAACTAATTGCCAAGTATGTCAGCAAGGGTTTGGATGCGGCCAGAAAATCGTTGACCGACGACAACACGTCTATGGAGTTAAACGGCGTTGTTCGCTACCTCACAGCGGTCGATGAACTTAAACACACCAAAGATGAGCAGTTGGCCGCGAGGCTTATTGAGAATCATGGATTTCACTTTGAACACGTGCCCTCACATTTTATTAAGTCCAAAGAAGTAATTGTCTAAACTTACATTCAAATGTTTATCCCTTGTTAAAATTTAAGGTCCCAATGACATACACAGTTGCCATGGAAACTCATTCGAGTCGTCATTTCCACGACGATGCAGTAATGGCTTTATGGGTTTCAATTTTGTGTAATGACAATATGGATATACTTTATGTTAATCTTCATTATTCTACCTACTGGGTGAATGTTAAGTGCGTTTTGAGAATGGCAAGCTGCGTTTTGCAGTGTTTACTGTTTACAGTTTATTATATGAACGTAGATTAAAACGGACACATTTTTATAGGTTTGGACAACGCTTGTGAGTCTGGTTCCGGTCAATGTCCTGCTGCAGTACCTGCCCAAACTTTGCCAATTTGGTTATTTACGTCTGAATGGTCCATTGGTGCCTCTGGTTATTGAGCAGCTCAACTCCGAAACGGCCAACCCCAGAGCCAAACTGCATCCAGTTGACGTCTACCTGGCGATGAAGAAATACGAAGATTCCGGAAAATCGCCGAGCGGCCGACCAGCTAAATATAGGCCGCTGCCAGGTGTCATGGAAGCGCTGCATAATCTTTTTGTTAAATCATTTAAAGTAATAAGAGTAACTAAACTCTATTTAACAATTCGAGCACGAAACTCCCATTAGTTAAAGGCCTATGCATTGTACTGAAAGAATATATTGTGGTATCTTATTTTAATCCTCTAGTCGAGCTGAGTCGAAAAATCATTGCTTCGTAGTCCAAAAATGTGCGTGCCATTGTTAACGAACGAAAATGCTCGTAAAATAATTGAAAGTGCTTGTAAAATATTTTAAAAAGTTATTTACATTTGGGTTTTTGTATTGTTGCGCACATTTTTTGGCTACGAAACAATGATTTGTCGACTCAGTTCGACTAGAGAGTTAAATTAAGATACCACAAGTCCACAATCTATACTTCCGGTACAATGCAAAAAAGTTCACTTTTCAGTTTCGTGCACAAATTGTTGGTTAGAGTTTAAAAATATAATGGCTTTGTATTTTGTAATTTTGAAAACTGTTGTCACTGCAGAATATTCCTTCGACTGGAAAGAGATTCCTGATAGCCGTCGACGTTCGCAATCCGATGGCCCACAGCAAAATCCCCGGTTGCCCACAACTGACTCCGGCGGTAGCTGTAGCGCTTTTGTCGTTGGGATTACTTCATGCCGAACCGAATGGAATGGTCCAAGTTGTGGTAAATATCATGAGAATTCTGGTTCTGTTACTGTGACAATTGAGGTAATGAGTTATAATTCCATTTGCAGGCATTCAGCACCTGCGATATGCTTCCGATTAATCTTCGCTCGGATATGTTGCTCGCTGAAGTCACCAAGTGCATGCGAGAAGTGATTATTATTCATTTTTTTTTTAAATATTTGTTTTTATTATACGGCACAATTTGATGCAGACACCCATGGGCCCCGTTAACTGTGCCAAGCCTATTGTTTGGGCAGCGAACAACAAGAAAGCTGTGGATGTGTTTGTAGTGTGCACTGATAACCAGACTAAACCTAGTGAAATTCATCCAACTGAAGCCTTACTTCAGTACAGACAAACCATGAATATACCTCAAGCAAAGTAAGTCATTGTTAGATCTCGGGTATTTATGCAAAATAAAATTCGTTTTGTGCGCATAAAATATGCAACAAAAATTCCAAGTTATGCAATAAAAAATGCACCAAAAATTCCAATTTATACAATAAAAAATAGCAAAATATGAGAAATTAAACTAAAAATTTTTGAAATTGGTGAAATTTTATCCAAAATTTTTTGAAATGGGTGAATTTTAATCACAAAATTGTTAATTTGATAAAATTTGTTCACAATTTGCCATTACAAAAGTGGTATAATATACATTTCCGGTGGAAAAAGTACATTTATGCATTGAAAATATGCGGTTATGAAAATTTGACAAACGATGCAAAAAAATAAAACATATTCATTTTGCATTTATCCGGGCAGTATTGTTGACCGGTGATATTAATAAATGTTTAATCGTGTTTTTCTTTCAGGTTAGTAGTTTGTGGCCTTGTTACTAAATGCTTCAATCTCGCATCGCCCGAAGACCACAATATGTTGGACATTGCTGGCTTTGACAGATATGTCCCAAAAATAATCCATCAGTTTGCTAGAAGCGTGTGGTAATCCTAGTTCGGTGCTTTAATATTGACTCGGTGGAAAACTGCGGTCGAACCGCGGGCAGAGCTACATAAATCTTTTTTACAATTCCACATTTGTTTTAGTAACAGAAAGGTCAATGCCAGTATTAAGTATTTAATTAATTAATTAAAAATCATGTCTAGTTTTGTATTTCTATTTAAAAAGAAATGCTCGCGCATTTCTTTTGTCTAACCCTCCGTTTACGAGGAAGTAATATCAATTCATCAGTGAAAATCTAAATTTATTATATTTAAATTTAAATATTAATTCGATGCACTGAAGCCATTGGTTCAGTCTGCAGCAGTTAATATCTGAGATAGGGACAGGAGAATTCAGTATATCGTAGTTAATGATGTTTTTACACTTAAAATTCAAACTAAAGTAAATAAAATGATTAAAATTTGTTTATTCTTTACAAAAAAATTTGTTGGAATGCTTGTTTTTGTTTATTCTGCACCTATACCTGCAGCTGCAGTCTCTTTTTGCTACTCTTATGTACTTTTCAACAATTTCAACGCTTTATGGTAAGTTCACGTTATCTACTGACTAAACTCCGTTTACAACACATTGCGAGAAACTTCACGTTCCCGACAATTGTTCAATTCACTTAAAAAAATAATTCGAATAAAAGGACATAAAAGGACATAAAAGGACATAAAAGGACATAAAAGGACATAAAAGGACATAAAAGGACATAAAAGGACATAAACGAACAGAAACGAACAAAAATCGACTATACAAATGCCATATATGGTAGTATTTATACAAACTTATACAAATTTGTATTAATGTGCAAGCAAACAGGCTCCAGCCAATGGGAGTTTCTCGCAATGTGTTGAAAATAGAGTTTACATGCACATTACCGGCTGTGTCCGGTTCCTACAACATTGTCTGCTTTCATTCATCATATGTATAGCTTGATTATATGTTAGCTAAAAGCTTTATTCAAATTTCAAACAGTTCTAAACGAATTTCATAAATGATTGATGAAAATACTCATTTTGTGTCTAATGGGTGTTGGATGTTTCGATGAGTAACTGATATCATTTAAGACTATCTCATTTGGATTTCTTCACTTGAGTGAACACTTGAGTGAACACTTAAGTTCACATTAGCAGTAATGAGAGAGAAATAAAGTAAATGCAGTAAGCAATCGGTTTACTGCATAAATCAGATGACCCGCTATATCTCTTGCAGCACTATCTTACTCTTTACTGCTGAGGAGATGTGCTTTTACTTGGCCGATGCGTTGTTGATCTGTCTGCTTTGATGGCCGGTTTACTTGGCGGCCTCGGCAGTTGCGCTGTGATTATATATTGCAGATGTAGAGTCAGGACTAACAATAAGAGTAAATATTTTACAAGCGTTTTCGTTTGTTAAAAATGGCATTCACATTTTTGGACTACAAAACAATGATTTTTCGACTGAACTCAACTATAGAGGATTAAGCCATTAACCAATGGGAGTTTCGTGCATGAATTGTTAAATAGAGTTTAATAATTAGAAAAAGAAACATGACCCCGTGGTTTCTTCTTTTTTTTTTATTTCTTTAGAATAGTGTGTGGACAACATATCTTATAGAAATGGTTGTAATTAAGTGCCTTATATCATATATATTATATACCTAGCTCATAATGTCATAATGTTCATTTCTTTAAATGTTCTTCAAATACAGATTTCATATGTTGCAGCTATTGTGCAACTAGTTTCTTAAGTTATATCCATCTGTACATCTATACATGTATCCTTAAGATCAGTTTGTGCATAAATGGCTCAAATCAAATTGAAATTATTTCCTAGAAAAATTTTGTAACTTGAATAAGCAAAAACACTATTGTAATATATGTGCTGGCATTCATTCATTTACTATCTCAAATCTGGTGCTCCTTCAGAACTGCAATAATCTTTGATGATTTTCATTTGAAAAAAAATATAGTTTTAAGTTGTAATTTATACTACGGTAGTGTATACTGTATGTAATTGTAATTCCAGTTTAGAACACACAAATAACTTTTGATATAAGAAAATGTATACAAATAGATTACAACTAAAGTTGTAACTTAACCATTTTTTTATTTGTATACTTGTATTGTACTGTTTTGTTGTTTATTATTAATTCCGTTATTGCCTCTTAATTTGTCATCTTTTGTGACGTATATTGACATAATGGTTGTACAAAAGTTACAGCACTACCGACTAGGCGCGCAAGAACGTCACTTTAAGTTAAGATGCGTTATCTAAACGATATGAGTAGTTTAGATTAATTCTGATTAATTTTTCAGAAGAAATAAATAAAACATTACTTTTGATATTTTTAGATACTTTTTTCAGGTACCGAAATTAACATTTTAAATGAATTGTGTAATTTAATACAGACTTAGCGTTTTTTGGTAATGGAATTCACAAAAATTGAATACCGTACTGATTTTTCAGTCACTTTATATGGAGTTTGGCGAATCCAATTGCAGCTTTTTAAACCAAACTCAATAAATGATTCATGTGGCTAAAACATAAAAAAATTAAAATTTCAAAAAACGGCTAACCTAATCAATCAGTTAAAGGTTACAGGAATTTAGACCCTAAATAACACTTACAATACATTTAGAGTAGCAAAAAATACTATCACATAAAGTTTTTATGTGATCTGAAGTTCAGGTTTGGTAATGTGAAAAACGCGTAAAAAACAATGCGAAATGGTGCAAAATGGCGCAAAATGGCGAGATGGCACCAGGTCCTACGTCAGTCGGCATGCATGGTCACTTACATACCATAATGCATTTCGCTATGGAGGGCCACTTCGCCGTTTTTCATGCGTAATCCTGAACTTCAGATGCTAAAAACTTTATGCGATGCTATTTCTAAATGTTTTGCAATTAGATCTTGCTAGAATAAGAAACTTGTAGATCAATAAAAGAATCTTTTCACTTTGTAGGCTTTCTACACTATAATAGTGTTCTAGAGCAAGGGTGTACAAAAATTAATTTTAGAATTTAAATAAAGAATGTAATAAAAAATGTAATAAAAAATTCTATTATGATATGGATCACTTCAAAGAATGAAAAATTATTTAGTTGTCTAGCGCCAAGCTGACAGATAAAACTAACTTAAAAATAATATAAATGAATTAAGAAGACGACAATAGACGGCACTAGCTAATATGCGCGTAAGAGCTGCGCTATGTGCTGTATCTGCTCAAGTACTCAGCAGACGATGTGACGCGAGTGCAGGCTGAGAGCAGGATGGTCGATGAAGTCGTTTGTAACTACAGAAATTGCCGAAAACACATCAAAGATTTCGCTTGGGTGAGTGAAACAGTTAGTGAACTAAAACAACTAAATATAATGTTCGATTTTTTTAGGTCACAAATTGTTCTCGTATCCTTTATATTTCTCATTTTAAATTTTGACCGTTATAATTGTTCACAAAAATAAATCATTTTTTTTCCTCAACCGATAATGTAGACATTTTTTGTGACGAAGATGGTTGTCGGGAATTCTCCAAATCATTCAAATGCCCAGCTTGTAAGAATTTTTTACTAAATTAAAAATTTCATGGTATACTCAATGCAATAAATCTTTTTTTACAGGTGAAACCAAAGTCGAGTTGAATGAAAGTGTGATGCGGGTCGATTTAAATCCGAGTGACAAATGTAAAACGGTAAAATTTCATTGACGAAATTAATATTAATTAAAATTCAACATTATTTCATATTTTTTACCTTTTCCGTTACAGATGATTTTAGCCGGATATCGTCCCGAGCTGATTTTAAAGATTTGTTCACGTGCTTTTTCATTTTGGGATTATCAGGTTAAAAAAATATAAATTTTAAATAATTTAATGCTTTAAAGTTTAAAAATTAAAACTCTTTCAGACTCATCAGGCGATTAAATATCAAGAATCTGTTAGTCATAAAAATACGGTCAAATGCCGCGAATTGGAGCAAATTCTAAGCTGCAGGAAAAAATCAAACTTCGAACGAATTCAAAGTCAGTCAATAATTCATTCAACTAATAGTGATTTTTTTATTTTTTAAATTTTTAAATTTTTTTTCCCATAGTTTTGAAAGATGAGTTGACAGGTAAGTTAATTGAGCATAAACAAAACATTGTTGTAACAATTAAACACCAGTGTCATTGTATCTTCAGCTGCCGAAAACGAGTTTGAAAGACATTTGCGAAAATCGAACGAAATTTCTGAAAGTTTGAAGGAATGCAATCGACAAATTCAAAATCTACAAGTAGTATAAAATATTCATTATAAATTGATTTAATAAAACAACTGACGATGTATATTTTAGGCCGAATGTGAAGCGTTGCAAAGAAAATCTTTTTCACAGTCATATTTTGCTGGCGGTCCATTTACGAGTTCATACCAGCCCAACTTCGGTTTGATGCAATGTGGCCCAGGCAAGAAAATGAAGTAAATAATTATTCGTTTAATTGTTTAACACGAGGTATTTTGTTTCATATATAGATGCACTGCATAGCCGACGCAAAAATCAGCCTAGTGATATTTTTTCTACGCCAAAAGGTAAAAACATTGAACTGAAAGAACGTGTCATTTGTATAACTGTAATGTTTTGTATCATGTAGACCCGCTGCAAAGCCGATACATTAATCGTCCTAGTGATATTTTTTCCACACCAAAGGGTATAAATTATAAAGTCAAAAAAAAAATTAAAATCATTTTTTACGTGTTTTGTTATTGCAGCCGTTTTTAAATCAAGATCATTCGTAACGCCATTTACTCAACCGAATCGCTATGGTGCCGTTTCATCTTCGAGATTTTCCTTAAGACCGAATTAATTCTTCATTTTTCATTTTTCATTTTTCAGTTAATGTTATTTCGTTTACTTTTATTTATTACTTTTCTTTTTGTTTGACTAATTAAATATCTTTGTCGACCATTTGCAAACAGAATTTGGTAAGGAAATGTTCTTGTTTCTTTTTCGTGATGTCTACTTCCGATTTGTTGGACATTGTCAATATAACTTTCAAAAAAATTCTACATATTTTGTCTGCTTAAATTCAAGTATTAAATTAAGCGACATTTGTATTCTATTTTGTATGCCTTTGCCCTTTAGTCCATCTCGACTGTCAAATGAGCCCATTTTTCGGTCACACTAATTTGAATATATTTTATGGCGAGGTGTTCGATACTTCGATCCGAATACGAGTTTGAATGCTTCATTTATCGGTTCTAGGGAGAAATTTGCCATTTTGGCGTTGGTAAGCATCAATTAATCCTGGATGGCTGAGTTATCTTGAGCCAAATAAAGACTGTACTGTATACTCTTACTATGAGTCCAAGTATGTATAATACACCAGTAGTTGTATTGTTTCAGACATGCATTTAACTTTTATTCTGACTCATAATTCATAACTGGAGCGATAGTTAATGTTATCCAGGCCTTAGAGCCAGTCTTCAAAATTAAACTCATGAGAAATTCATAAAATATTGCTTAAAATCATGTGTCAAATTCCCTCAAGCACTTATGACTTGGGGGTGCATGACTGCATCAGGAATTGGTAAAATGTGTGTTGTGCATGGTATGACCAACTCAGATGCCTACATTGAGATTCTAGCCTACTACTTGATCTCAACAATGGAAGACAAATTTGATGATCACCATTGCATCTTTCAAGATGACAATGCACCATGCCATAATCAAAAAAAGTGCAAATCTGGATGGCAACAGACCAGACTTGAACCTGATTGAGAATTTATAGGCTATCCTGAAAAAAAAATATTGATGCTACATCCAACCATGAAAGACGAACTGAAGCAAGCAATCCATCCATCCTGGCCAGAGATTACTCCAGATGAGTGTCGCCGACTGATAGATCAGATGCCTGAAAAAATTAAAGCTGTTATTAAGGCCAAAGGTGGCCCAACACAGTATTAAATCAGGCTGGTCTAATACTTTTGACCTAACAACAGTAGGCCCATTCAAAAACGTCAGCACGACTTGTGCCATGACTCATAGCACGAGATTCTCGTGCCACCTTGGGCATGTCTCTCTTATTATAGGTGTAAAGCGAGTCACATGACCAAAATGACACAAAAATCTTGTGCTATGAGTCGTGGCACGAGTCGTGCTGAAGTTTTTGAATGGGCCTACTATGGTCTAATAATTTTGTCCTAACTGATTTCTTTGTGATTTTTTTTTTATATTTAGAATACCATTTCAGGGCCAACTTTTTTGTGGATTCAATAGAGCAAACATTGCTTTTTCTTTGAATAATTTTGTTTTTTTGTATTTAATGAGTAGTTTCTGTAGGACATGAAATAAAAGTGATACTTCATTTGAGTCAGACAGTGATCTAATACTTTTGGCCATGGGTTGTAAATAAATTTATGTATTTTGTTCATATAACCCTTGCTGCTGCTGATTACATAAAGTGTGTTTTTTACACATTTTTAACCACAACATTTTCTTGTTAATTTAATAGCTCGCACCATCAGGTGTTGGTGTGAATTGTGAAAGACCATAAAAAGTTCAAATGTACGGTACCAAATTTCTTTCTTTTTATGTCATCTGACAATGACTAATTAACAATAAATCTTTTTTCTTGCAATTCGTCTCTCTTAATCAATTGAAACCATTTCAATAAATATCGATCAATTCTGACACTGTCTTTTATATACAAATCATTCACACGTAGTAAATCAACTTTATTACCAACTACTGATGGACTTTGTTTTCTATAAAACCTTTCATTCAGCAGCGATGCAGTCTTGGTCAACCGCTCAAACGATAAACCTATAATCCATCAACCATGATAAAACTATTTTTCATGCTATCTTTCATCACCAGTAAGTATTTTTTATCAATTTTCTTCACAAATCCAAAAATTGATCCCAAATTTAATTTTTAGATGCAAAAAGTGCAGACTGGTCGTACGGAGGAAATTCAGGACCCGATTTTTGGTGCCAAATTTCTTCCGGCTGCTGCGGACAGAGGCAATCTCCGGTCGACTTAAATCTCTTGAAAATAAGTGTAAAGTCGGCATTCCAATTCGTAGCGTACGATCAAATGCCCGCATCTGCAACGATGGTTAACAACGGACATTCGAGTACTTAATGAATGCATCTTAATAGATCAGTATTGAAATTATTATTTATTTTTTTTCTTTTCAAAGTTGCTGTAACTTTCTCCAGTGACATTGTTCCACGCATTCACGACGGAGGTTTAAACAGTACATATTTTTTCCATTCATTGCACATGCATTGGGGCTCGCAAAATAATCGAGGATCGGAACATACATTCGCTCGCAGGTCATTTCCAATGGAGGTAAATATACTAGAAAATATATCATCAAATTTTAATTTAATTTTCTCGCTCTTAGATGCATCTCGTGCATTACAATGCTAAATTTGCTAGCCTCGGTGCAGCAATCCAGTCTCGAGAATCCGATGCTTTGGCTGTGTTGGGAGTCATGTTCGAGGTATGGAGTCTCTTCAGTGGCGTAACTGGGTAATTAGATGGTAGAATATGTATAGTAGAATATATATAGTAGAATATATATATTTTGCATCATCATTGTTGTGCAAAGTACGGTACCCGCGGTACGCCACTGGGTCTCTTCAAATATGAAAAGCCATAAATTGAATTAATTTCAGGTTGGTCTAACTTCTCATCCGAGTTTAGGAAAAATGACCGCGAGAATGGGTTCTGTTCAATATAATGGGCAGTCGACATCGATCGAATCATTTTCTCTGGGGTCTATGCTACCATCGAGCCGCGCATTATTTTATAGATACGCGGGTTCCTTGACTACTCCGTCGTGCGATGAAGTTGTTGCGTGGACCGTGTTTATGGCAACGACTACCATGTCCTCCCAACAGGTTTTGTTTTTAGTACTTAAATATGTTACGAATACTTAATTTCTAATTCTTTAATAGTTGGAAAGCTTAAGACAAGTGTATGCTAGCAATAGAGATGAAGAACCACCGATTGAGATGTCCGATAATTATCGCCCTGTTCAGCCATTAAATGGACGACAGCCCGAAAAAGTGATTGGTATTTAATGAATTTATAATTGTAATACATTTGATTATAATAAAATACATTTTTGTTTGCTCTTACAAAACTGGCGTTGAGGTATTAAAAATAAAAAGGAAAAATGCTCGTAATCATTTTCTTTGCTACTGACAAATTAAATAGGCACAAATTTATTGAACTTAAAACCAGATGTTCAATAAATAGCAGATGTTTAATATTAAGTATGTGTACTGTACTGTACTTGTGCACAACTGAGCCATCACATTTTTCAGATATCCACAACATTAGCCAAGATGAAAATGTAAGTTATGCTCAATTTTTGCATCGTATTGAAGAAAAAGAGAAACAAAGTAAAACTACTTATGTGATATATTATCTTATTTTTGATAATGTATACAATGGTCATATGTACTTTTACTTTACAAGTAATGGCAGTAAACTTTTTATAAGGTTTTCAACAATAATAATAACTTTTTTTCCAACCCAAAAAAACAACTAAAAATGTACAACATGAATAACATTGCATAGGCCAATAGGGTGAGTTAACAGCACAGTACACTTGTAGCTGTAAAATGTTTTTGGTCAAAAATTTTCTCACCCTGATGTGCGTAATCGATTTAAATTTAAATTTAAAAAGTAAAAAAAAAACAAAAAAAACATTTTAGCATACCTTTCTTAGGTTTGTCACACATGATTGCTCTATATGTCATGTAGTTTTATGAATCATGCCAAAAGAGTTTACAACATTCCTTTTTTGTAAATAAAAAAAGGCAACTGCAATACGAGTATGACATCAAGAAAAATCACTAATGCTTAGTTCTCACTTGGCAGAAACTCCGGCAGAAAATTTTAAATGCAGAAAGCAGCAGTGTTTATAAATTGCCTTCCTTAGCTGGCATCCATTTTTAAATTCTACTTTTCTGCATTTTTTTGCCCACTTTTCAGTCCACATACTTTTCTGCACTCAAAATTTTCTGCACCATAAAATTTTCTGCCGGAATTTCTGCCAAGTGGGAATCAAGCATTACGCGGAAATTATATGTTGACTAACAGACTTCATTAATCATAATTTCATTAAATTACTGTCTATTTGAATGAAATTGTTCGAATTCTTCCATCGGCATTTGGCTCTTCCCAACATATTTCCTCGATGATAATTATATGCTTTGATTTTTCTTTCTAATTCATTTTTGCCATGTTGTGTACTAATATTTGGCAATATATATATCACCAATCGTAACTCATGCTTCATTTTTGCTTCATTCCCCAACTTGGATGTTGGATTCAGACTTTCTATTTTTGCCTATGATCCTTAGTCTCAAAAACATTTAGAAATTGTTTTTATAAAATATATTGGGGAATTAAAAAAAAAAAATAGAGGATATTGCAACCTTGAAATTGATGAATGACATATCCTCATTATTAATAAAATTTCCTGGTAGCTTGACAAGAGAAAAAAAAGCATACAATACTCTATATAAACTTTATAATCCAATCATAACAAAAACACATTTTCTAATACTGTACCCACTTTAGGCTGATGAAGAGTTCAGTTTTTATTCTTTTCAACTATTTTTTACTTTGTAAGTATGCATTTTCAGAAATTAACACAAACAAATGGTTTAAATATTATAATCTATATATAAAGGTGGAGCTGAAGAACATGAAGAAGAACACTGGGGTTACAGTGGTATGTCTATATATAAGCAAATTACTTAGGTGCATAGTTTAATTAATAATTATACATTTTATTTGACAAAAAGATCAAAAAAAGTGGTGTGAAATATCGGACTCGTGCTGTGGAAAGTATCAATCGCCAATAGAGTTATGGGATAATGAGAGAAAGACACAAATGACTCCATTCGTGTTCATCAATTATTCGGTACTGCCGAAGACAGTTGCGATAGAAAATAATGGACACACGAGTAATTGCGCAAATAAAATTATAATCGAGTTGTGTCAATTTTACTTAAATGGAACATTTTCTAGTTACACTCACTTTTACTGGTGTTACACCAAAAATATCGGGCGGTGGACTAAGGCATACCTATATTTTAAGCTCCCTTCATTTTCACTGGGGAGTGAACAATTATCAGGGTGCTGAACACATTCTGAATAACAGGCAAGCTCCGATGGAAGTAAGTAAAAAGAAAAAAAAGTTTGAAAATTTTTTTCCTAATAATTTACATAATTAATCAGTTACACATGGTCCACTACAAGTCGAAATTTTCTAATTTGACCGAAGCAATTAGTTCGGGCGAAAAAGATGCACTTGCTGTTTTGGGCGTATTATACTGGGTAAGTATAAATGAATGGTAGGTGCATTCAATCCTGAAATCCTAACCTATGGAAAAGCGACTTCTCAATGAACACTCTTTAAAATTGTTTATGCAACTATGACGTAATTTACATCATACTTGCCTTTTAAAAGACCTTTATAAAGGCAAATAAGTGACTTTTATTATCAGGATTGAACTGCACACCTACAGTGTTTTCGTATTCAATTAAATCGATTCTTGATTTCTTGTAGATTGATAACAGAAATAGCAATCCTTCGTTGGATCAAATCACGTCTCGTCTTCGATATGTAAAATATAATGGGCAAAGTACCCAAATCAAGTCATTTAGTTTGCGGAAACTCATACCGGCTTCGACAACATATTTTTTCCGCTATTGGGGGTCTTTGACAACACCCACTTGTGACGAAGTGGTCGTTTGGACCGTGTTCAGAGAACCCGGCTTCCTCACAAACGCTCAAGTATGTACATATGCAACTCTTAATCATTCTTCTGTTTATGCTCATTACAAAACTTAATGTTCAGATGAATGCTTTTCGCGCGACGTATTCCACTGGCGAAAATGAAGCGGCTACTGAAACCATTGCCAACAATTACCGTCAAGTTCAACGATTAAATCGGCGAACCGTGTATCAAGGAAAAGAATCAAGATATGGTCACTATCACTATTAGAATTACGGTGGTTAATTGTGCTAAAACTTGTAACATATTATTATAGCCAGTATGTGAAAATATATTATAAAGTGAACATTTATAGGTAGTTCCCAATTTGTTAACACACTTAATTACAAAAATGATTTTGAACTTAATAATTATTATACTAGTAGAGGGCGATAGCACTCGCCAAGTAAGACACTTGGCTTGATTATCTTTTCCAGTGGCATTAGGGTTAGCGATTGGCTCAAGTGATCTTGGCGTAGAGGATAAAACTAACACAACAGCAAACACCAACAACACACGCTCAGTCACACACATTTAAAAGCAAGACCCAGACGACGACACCCGTCCCCATCCCCCAGGAAGAAGAAAGAACACTTATAAATAACAACACCAAAAAAACAAAACACAAACAGACACCAAACAGGCAAGAGGACAGTAAGGTGTGGACTTGGTTTTGTCTTGCTGCTTACTTGGTGGTGTTTTTTTGATCTGACCACCTTGGATGCCCAGCTTACTTGGCGGGTCCTACAGCTGGGCTGTCTTTGAGATGATTGTCATTAAAGCAAAAATAAAACCGAAAACTGAGATGGAGCGCATCTGGCTTGTCATACATCTTAGTAATATTTCTTTTTGCTACATGTAGCGCTGCGGTGCAAAATTCGTATTTCTATATAAAGCGCTGCTTAGCGCTACAGTGCAAAATTCGTATTTCTATAAAAAGCGCTTTTTTCAGTAGTGGCAGCTTGCCGCATTTCTTTTTAGAGCGCTCTGCAAGCGCTCGGCGTGCGCTCGCTACTTCTTTTTGAGACGTAGCGCTCTGTAGCGCACCGTAGCGCTACACTTTGCCACGTGATCAGCGGCATAATAAAATGACGATCACCAAAATAACATGGCGATTACCAAGGTAAAACATGACGATTACCAAGGTAAAACATGACGATTACCAAGGTAAAACATGACGATTACCAAGGTAAAACATGACGATTACCAAGGTAAAACATGACGATTACCAAGGTAAAACATGACAATTACCAAGGTAAAACATGACGATTACCAAGGTAAAACATGACGATTACCAAGGTAAAACATGACAATTACCAAGGTAAAACATGACGATTACCAAGGTAAAACATGGCTGTTACCATATTTATAAATCAAAAATAATAAATAATAATAATAAAATGCCTGTGGAATTATTTTGGAATGATTTTGGAATCATTTGTGGAATGTGATTTAAAAAAAATTAATTTGTTTATTTTTATTTAACAGAGTCGTACAAATTAATAATAATCTGTCCGACTCCTAATGTTAATTGCCTTCCAATTTTTAAATTTCTTAATAACTAATTGTAATTATAATTAAAAAAAGAATACTAAATGTTGTTTACAGAAAATAAATAATTTATTCAATGTGTTTAATTGACGCAATCCACTCACAAAACACATGGATGTCAAAATCCTCCATTTTTGTAGCACTACAGTTGCCAAATCGTATTCCACAATACTGAGGAATACGGCACTACGGTGTTTTCACTTCCTGTATTAGGTGACATCACGTAGCGCTACTAGGTAGCGCTACATGTAGCAAAAAGAAATACTAGGTTTGTCATACATCTTGTCATACATCAAGTGAAGTGATTGACACTTGTCAAACACCGCCGCCCTCTACTGACTGAATACAGAGTTGTCAGCAGCAAACGACATACACTTATGCTACGCCTCCACTAGGACAAATGTTCCTGGAAAATAAAGTTCTGGAAAATTAATTGGAAAATAATTTTTCACTTAATAAATCAAGTGGCTCCACCTCTCCTTGTAAGTTCTAGAACATTCAAAATGGCGGTGCCCAGAACCAACATGTTGGTTGTCCTTTTAGGTTAATATAAATTTGAAGCGCAAACATCTGTTTTTTACCCTTCTTGTGAGATGTAACATTAATCATAACATTTACAAAGAAATCCCGCAATGATTTGCAAGATCTCCGACCACACGGTCCTTAGCCCTAGGCCTGAGTACCGTGAGTCTGGCATGTGGGGCCTGCTTTTATGGCACCAGCTGGTTAGCACGGAAATGAGAGATGATGAGATGCAACTCCTGGACACTTAATAAAGACCATAAAACCTAAATATCGCATTTGTTGTCTCTCTTCTTTAAGTGACTTGGACCTCTAACCTCCTCTGTCTTATCTCCAAGGCAGTTGAGGAGTGAATACCAATCACAATTCTGGGCCTATCCAGGATCTGAATCCGAAATAAATTTCCTTTTTCCTATTTGTAAAGAAACTGATAGTGTTAACAATTACTAAGTTTACAAGAACACGCTTTTCTGGAAAATGACGTCATCAGTTATCAAGTGGAAAAGTGGAAAATACTCTGTTTTTTACTTTTCCATTTGAGATTTGATGACGTCATTTTCCAGAAAAGCGTGTTCTTGTAAACTTAGTAATTGTGTTTGTGTTGATGGTTGAAATCGCAGCAGATTTCAATTGTTGGATTTGAATTTTTTCAAAATGTTTTTTCAAAACATTGTGCCAACAATGACCAGCATGGTTTCTTACAATTTTGTAGCTGCAGGATGGTGGGATTCCATGTTTTAATCATTTTGTGTTTTTTGGAATTTTGCGACCATGTGGGTGCTGCAAAATGGCGGCTTGGATTTAGTTCCTGTCTGTCAAGCTACACACTTATTTTGGTGGCATTTATAAAAATAAGCATGAATGCATTGTATTCTCGGTGGATTGTTGTGCTTTGTTGGAAACAGTGCTACCACTTGGAGTTGGAAAAATGGCGCATTGGATCAATTTTCTGTTGGCCAAATTAAAATTTTCATGCGGGCTTTGCATTGTGGAAAACCAGCCGTTTAATGCACTAGTGTTGTGATCTATAATGTAGTTTGTTGGGCCGAGCCAAAAGCTGTTTCTTGCTAACATGTGTGTGGAGCATGGACTGTAGAAGTGTAACCGCGGACCAAGAGAGGCCTTTTTTTAAATAAAAACTTAGTTAATTCACCGAATTACGGCTTGCCAAATTGACCAGATTGACATTTGCCAGATTGACATTCCTAGATCCCAATTCATTCAAAAATAGAAAAATTTTATAGAAAAGAAAAAACAAGAAAAAATTTAAAGTTCAAATCACACGCGCCTGTACTGCTATATATTCAAGAATATAGTTCTTGAAATTTTCCTTTTCTCAGTGCATTTTGGTATAATGATAAAAATGGCTGACAACAATGAAACAGCCAGGAGAGCAACATCACTACTCTCCTGGCTGTTTCATTGTTGTCAGCCATTTTTGTTTTGGATACCCTGTGTGACGAAACAAATCTGTGCATTACTGAATTGGTCCCGCTTTTCTCTCGCGTTTTTTCTGATGCTGTCGTCTGCTCATTTTGTTGATGTCGTAAGTAAATTTAGACAACAAAATTTCCTAAAAATTTTTGTGAATTACTTTTAGAGTTTTTAAATGATGCTTGATCTAATAAAACAATAAAAACTGTGATGTTGTAAACCCTTTAAAACTGTGATGTCGTAAACCCTTTAAAACTGTGAACATTGACTCCTCTTTTTCAACAAAACACTTGAAACTTTTCAATCTCAATTTACAATTTGCTACTATAGGACTTTAGAGAGGATTTACCCCTATTTTTAGCAAAGGTCGTCATGCTAATTGCCTTGGTTACGGCATCCAGAATCAGCACAATTCAGAGTTTAACGCTAGACAACTTAACTACAAGTATCTCTGCAAACGCTGCCATTTTTCGCCTTTCTTCTGCGATTCAGAATACTTCCCAGATAAGAATTCATCCAGTGGTCCGCTTAGCCCCTTATCCAGCAGAACTTTCGATTTGCCTTCACCTGGCCCTTTGCAATTTCCTTCTTCGCATGCAAGGATTTCGTCAAAAAAGGACATTTTTTCTTATCCAAACTTCCCCATTTTCAGGCCCATCAAAGGACACAATCAGACATTGGGTAAAAGATTTCTTAGCCAAGTCAGGAGTGGATAAGAATGTGTTTGGCGCTCACATGACGCGCTCAGCTTCAACCAGCAAAGCAGCCAAACAAATTCGGATCCTAGACGTCTTAAAAGCCGCTGGATGGTCGTCTGAAAGCACTTTTGGCCAATTCTACAATCGCCCAATCATCGACCCAAACGCCTTTCAAAATGCTGTATTGGAGACTGAAATGCTTCCTTGAAAAATTAAGGTTTTTTCAAAATGTGAATAACAAATAAATATTAAATATAAATAAATTATTTGCGTTGTTCACTAAAATAAAAAAAGATTTTTTAATTTTTTGCAAGTCAAAAAGCTTGACTCATCTTCAGCGCAACTTCAGTTGGCGCCTGAGATGGCACACCGCCTCGTTCCTCGAGTTTCCCATATGCAACCTTGCTCCAAAGTCTCCTGGGGCATCCAGAGATTACAGAGTTAGAATGTAATCTTGGATGAGTGAAACGAAACATAGTGTAGATGATAGCCGAGCATCATTCCAACGATGTATTCGTGGGAGCCACCAGTCCTACCTACACCCCCCCATGGTTGATAAATCAACTAATAATTTTATTTCCTGTCTCTCTTTTAGTAGGTGCGTTCAATTCATCTGGATTATGTATAATCCAATTATAGTGCATTCCAATTGAATTCTACAATTCTTTCAATTATGATAGGTGCTTTTTATGTCATCAACTGATAATTTATGACACAGAATCCAATTCTACAGAATCGACGTGTGGCGTGGATTATGAGAATTGAAATTTAATTGTTCTTGAATTTAAAAATATATTTGAAATACATTTTAAAGTATATTAAAATATACGATCATATATTTTAAAACATCATATGAAATATAATTTGAAATATAATTTGAAATATAATTTGAAATTTCAACACAAGAAATCCAGGAAGAATTAAATTTTAATTCTCATAATCCATACCACAAGCGCTAGTGTGATTGTCGAAATAAGCTTGTAACAATGAATTTTTTTACTCAGTAGAAATCACGAGTGCATCAAAAATTGCAACCAGAATAAATCACT
The DNA here is from genome assembly GCA_000239455.1 of Strigamia maritima. NCBI lineage: Eukaryota > Metazoa > Arthropoda > Chilopoda > Geophilomorpha > Linotaeniidae > Strigamia > Strigamia maritima. Next base: position 118,957 of record JH430968.1, on the reverse strand, counting down.
CGTGCCCTGCGGCACTCGTGATTTATTCTGGTCGCAATTTTTAGATGCACGAGTGGTTTTACCAATGAGTAAAAAATGAATGGTTGGTTGCAAGCTGTTTCAACAATCACTAGCGCGAGTGGTATTCAGGAAGAGAATCTAACGAGAAAAACTACAACAACAACAAATCTATATCTATAGGGGTATTCAGAAACAGCGCATGAGTGTGCAAGTGTGAGACTGTGAAAATGTGAAACTCACACTGCGCATGCTCAGTGCGCAAAGTTGCTGAAACACCCAAAATGCAAGATTGCGCAAGTGTGTGAGTGTGTGTGTGAAACTCACACTGCGCATGCTCAGTGCCCAAAACAGACGGGAAAGACGATTATATTCCAAAGTTTTTTCAAATTGTGTATAGTTAAAAATGGTATCAAATACCATAATTTTAGTACTAGGCAAGTGGTAACATTTTTAATTTTGGTACCTAATTTTAGTCTTAGATATATGATAAATTAGAAAACAACACGAGAACACATTGAAATAAAGTTGAAAATCAATGGCTTTAATGTTCTCATAACTACCGTACTTGGTGAAAAACAAACAGCCCAGACTCCATTGGAGCCTAGACCGGGACTTGAACCCAGATCCCCCAATTGCTGGTTGGGTGCTTTACCATTAAGCTACCTGGGACTCCAACAGAATCAGAGACTGAATGTTACTTCACCACTCCACTTCCTTCACCAGTTGATGTCATTTATTAGACGATAGACATCACTTCGTTGCCATGGACAATAAATCACAATGGCCATTGTGATTTATTGTCCAAAATTAGGTACCAAAATTAAAAATGTTACCACTTGCCTAGTACTAAAATTATGGTACCAAAGTTATAAAAAAGGTACCACATGCCTAGTACTAAAATAATGAGACGCCATATTGATCCAGGTAACACTAAAACCCAGAACTGTTGGTACCATATAATTTTAATACTAGGCAGAGGTACCATAATTTTAGTTCTAGGCAAGAGGTACCATAATTTTAGTTCTAGGCAGTTATGCCTGCCCACCATTTGCAATCACATGTGAAACGCACTATGCACACCTCTTTGGGTCTGAGTGTGAGTCACCCGTGTGAGTCACATAACATAACATGAAGCCTATGAGGCTTCCGGTGCGCACGTGTGAAATCACATTTTCACACTTACGCATTTACGCACTTATGCGACAGTTTCTGAATACCCCTACTATTTCTTAAAAGACTTCACGAGATTTTGCGAGATTCCACAAGATTTTATGGGATTCCACAAGATTTTATGGGATTCCACAAGATTTCGCGAGATTTCACGGGATTCCACAAAATTTTACGAGATTTCACAAAATTTTACGAGATTCTGCGAGATTTTACAGGATTTTAACGAAATACCCGAGCGAATGTAAATCCTGTAGAATGCCGTAAAATCTCGCAAAATTTCGTAAAATCTTGCGAAATCTCGTAAAATCTCGCGTTATCTCGTAAAATCTCGCGTTATCTCGTAAAATCTCGCGTTATCTCGTAAAATCTCGCGTTATCTCGTAAAATCTCGCGTTATCTCGTAAAATCTCGCGTTATCTCGTAAAATCTCGCGTTATCTCGTAAAATCTCGCGAAATCTAGTAAAATCTTGCGAAATCTCGTAAAATCTTGCGTTATCTCGTAAAATCTCGCAAAATCTCGTAAAATCTCGCGAAATCTAGTAAAATCTCGTGAGCTCTCATCGATAGTTTTTATGAGTTAGATTCTCAGTTCTCAGTAAAATCATCAGTTGATGACATAAAAAGCACCTATCATAATTGGAATGCACTATAATTGGATTATACATAATCCAATTATGAATTGAACGCACCTAGTGTTTTTTCTCGTTCACTCCCCGTTTTTCAGAATAGGTCGCCTACTTCTAAAGACTGGCTTGACCCGGACAGATGCGCCATCTTTTCAAAATGACACTTGTTTACCATAACTTCAAAGTCTACACTGAAAAAAAAATTCATTCAAAAATAAAAAAATTTTGTATACAGTGGTGGACATGTGTCCACATTAATGACAGGCCAATTAAAAAACTGCACAAATGAGTTGAGTCAACTACGATGGACAATCAACACCGATAGAATCATTTTCTCTATGTCGATTGTTGGTTATGCATAAGGAAAAATAAAAAATAAAAAATTTCAATTCTAACATTTGATCAAATAAAAATGTCTGAATCATACCATCTCTCTACCGCTGCATTGCTGCATTGACTTGTCACACACCACTTTCGGCATTGTTGTTTGTTGTGCGCCTTCTTTACTGGGTAGTTGAGAATGTACAAAAAACGTTTCCGCCAGAAAAGACTGTAACGTGTTTTTTTTATTTTATGCAATCGCCGAATTTGGTTTTTATGCATATACTGTATATTTCATGCACATTTATAGGGTTCTAGTTATTGGTATAATACGGTAATGCTACGTTAGCTACCGGTACATTAAAATAATAAATAAATAATATACATACAGTTTTAATACATCCTGATTAGTATCCTGTTATATCCGTCGACTGGAAATTCAGTCAACTGCATTTCTGGACTATGGTGTCGTATAACTTCCAAGTCTTCAAGTCTGATGCAAGTGGGAAGTTGCTCGCCACCTATTGAGTATAATCACAACATAAAAAAAATTCAAAGCAGACGATACTAAACATTTTTATTAAAATAATCACTAATCAATAAATAAAAAAACATTATTATTTAATACATTTGCTGTTTTAATTGGCATTAATTTTTTTTCTTCGTAACTTTCCGAGAACGGTTTCTCCACATTTTCTAACCCTCTGATCTGCCCCTCTGACCTATTTCACTTTAATTTATTGACACAGACCGCTGAACTTGAATAAACACAGTAAAAACCGAAAAACCTGATCTAAATCTGCGACTATTTAATACGAAGCCGCCCCACACCAAAATACACTTGTGTGATATGAAAAATACGAATCAAATTACAAACCGTATCTAAAAAACGAAAAAACAAAACACTATGAAATGGACGTAACGAATTATTTTCAAATAATCATCATTCTACTCATATCTTTACACGTTTTCGGTAACTAGCACAAATTTTAAACATTTAATTTATTCAAATAACATTTCATTCAATTTTAGGCGAAAATGAAAATGTATGCGGTCCACCACCGATCATTCGCGAAGCGAGAATAGTTGACGAAGCGCGAACGCAACAAATTTATGCAAATGGAACTTCATTGTCGTATCAATGTAACGTCGGGTACGTTAATCATGGTGAAAATAGGGCGATTTGTAATCACAATGGATCGTGGTCTTTCGACATATTTTGTAATCGTAAGTTTCTATGAGAAAACTACGAATTAATTGATTTTCATTTTCGTGTATTTTATCCATTTAGCCGTTGAATGTGGAGATCCTGGTGATATAGAGCACGGATTTCGAATCGGAGATGAATTTACTCATCCGAATTCGGTTCAATTTGTTTGTAATGAAGGTTACCTGATGAATACTAATGAATCACCGTTCTTACGTCATTGCCAAGCAAATAAGCAATGGAGTAATTATTTGCCGTTTTGTCTCGGTAAATTAAAAAAATAAAAAAAAAATAAAAATAAAAAATAATTATTTAAATATAAAAATTTGAATTTTTTATTTCAGTTATTAATTGCTCAATTCCAGAGAATCCCGCTTACGGATCCATCATGTACCGAGAAGTAACTTACGGCTCGAAAGCTATTTACGATTGCGGCTTTACGAGAAAATTAATCGGAATTTCCGAAAGAGAATGCACGAAAAATGGCGAATGGTCCGGAAACACGCCGCAATGTGTTGGTAGAAACGAAAAAAAATCTAAAAATGTAAATTTCAACTAAATTCAATTTTTTTTCAATTTTATTCCTTCAGAAATGGAATGCAATTATCCAGACTTGATTTACCCGCACGGAAAAGTAAAAATGCTCGATGGAACACGACCAAATGATAAAATTCAATATTTATGCGATGATGGCACCGTAACGGAAGCAATCTGCTTCGCTCAGGGAATTTGGGTTCCATCGCCACCCGTTTGCATGAGTAAATTATTTATTTTTTGGTATAAAAAATAATTTTTTATTATAATATTAATAATTTTTAGCTGGGAATTTAATACCCACAACTCCACAACTCGAACAATATCCATCGAGTATACGGCCTCATGTTAACAGTACGCCGCATCCACGAAAGAAAAATGTGTTTTGTAAATGGAAACTCTTCAAATGGATGTGCAATCTGTTTAATTGAAACTGCATCATTTTATTTCAATATATTGTGCAACATTTTCGATTCAAGATTCATATTCTTTAGGCATTGAATTAAATTACAACACAACAAAAAGTGAAATTATAAAAATAAATTTTATTGCTCATTAAAAAAAGAAATTTTCTTTCTTAGTAATATAAGTCTATATAATAAAAAAAAAAATTTAATTTTCCTACATAAAAATCAACGCAGAAAATCATTTCTATTCACAGTTTAATTAGAAGATGATCCGTTTGCTGTGTTTGATCATTTTCCATCTTTCGCACTTGCAGATATCGCAATGCAAATGGCACCGGACTTTCGACATAGGTTTTGTTTGCTTAATATATTTTTTTTATTTTAAATACTAATTTATTTTATTTCAGAGTACTGTCCATCACCACCGGAAATTCCAAATGCATTTCCCATGCCGGAAAGTTGGGACGGCATAGACAAAATGAAACAAGCTTTTCTGACGTATAAATGCGAAACCGGTTATTCGCACCAAGGAGACATCAGCATTTACTGCGTCAAAAGGAGACACATGTTTTCGTGGTCGAAACCGGCATTCACTTGCAACCGTTAAGTCATAAATCATGAATAAAATTTAAATTAATATGTAAACCGGGGTAACTGATTTTCGGGGCAACATTGACCAATTATGATTATAATTATAATTTTTTATGTGAAAAAAATGTGGTTTGCGACAAGGATATAAAATGTTACAGCGCAAACAATTTTAGTTATGAGCTCATAACTCATAATTATAACTTTTAATGGCCGTACCGCAAACTGCCTGTAATCAATTATAATTATATTTTGGAAAATTAACTATTTTTTGCTAAAACATTTTTAAAAAGGAAAAGAATGGTCAAAGTTAGTTTATGTACCAAGTAACATTATTATTTCACTAAAAACCAGTGATTAATCAAAGTTCCCACCTCACGAGGAGTAACATTGATCTTGGCGTTTTTTCTTCTTCAGATTTTTATGTCTAAAACTCATGTCGAGGCATTGTTTTGAAGTTGAAAATTAATCAAACTAACCCCGGTGCTTAAAATTTTTTTTTTTTTTTTTTTTTTTTAGTCTGTTTCGTGCACGCCGCCGATTAACCCGAAAAATGGTAAATCCGTGGGCACAAATTTCACTTATGGTGATTTTATATCGTACGAATGCGACGTCGGTTACAATTTGTATTCATCCGATGGTAGAAACGCTCTAGCGACATCTCCGATGCAAGTTTGCACCAGCAACGGAACGTGGAGCGGCCATATGCCACAATGCATTGGTTTCATATATTTATTTCTTATTCCTTACAATTATTTATTTGATTCTAGTCGGTTATTTGATTCCAGAGGTCGTTTGTCCCTATCCCGACGTGCTACCCAATGGTTACTCGATCTACACTTCGAGGGAGATTGGAGGGAAGTTAATGGTTCAGTGTAACGATGGATTTAGGAAACACGGAGAATCCGAACCGATTTGCTCTTCGACCGGGAAATGGGAAGGTGAATTGCCGACGTGCGTCGAAGAAATAAAACCGAAAATCGTCGAGAAATTTCAACCGGATTCGATCAACCAAAGTAATTAATCGATTTAATTGTGTGTTTGTTTATTATCTGATTTTTTTATTTTTTAGTAAAGGGCAGTGGCAACGGACTCGGGATTCAGATATGGAAAAAAGTGAAGGATTTTTTCACTTTTCAATGATCGCTTCATTCGCAGTTGACGAATTTCAAAAGTTCGTCTCATCGAATAATTTGATCTCTATTAGTTTTCAAATACACAAGTTAAAAAGAGAAATTATTTTCAATTGGTTTATGTCAATGTAAATCGGTTTTATTTTGAGTTAAGTCATTTAATAAATTAAATGATTTAATAATATTATTAAATAAAATTATTACAATAAGTACAGGTTTTGAAACGCAATTTTTGGCCAAACAACAAAATCAAAAAAACATTAGGTGCATTCAAAATAATTAATTTCATATATTTGTCATCTTTGTTCAGTTTGTCTTAAATGTATCTGATTCTCTTAAAATTAATGGTTTTAAATGCACCTAGTGTTATTCAGCTTGTCTATAGAACAATAATGATACTATTTCCTAGCGAATTAAGGGTGGCATTGTCTAAATAAAATGACAAAAAATTGCAATTAATATTGCAAACTAGTGTAATACACTTCTGTAAATGTGATTATGAATGGTAAAAAAAATTCAATATCACAATTATATCACAATTATATCGAAAAAATAGTAAATAGATATATATATGTATAAAAAAAACAAAAACAAACTTTGACAGTCTACCTTCACGCATTAAACTGGCTCTTTTGGTTCCACCTGTGCATTTACTTTATTCTCAGCAGATCTAATTTAAAAAAATTTTGATTAAGTTATTTTTTTTTTTTTAAAGGTTTACAGGAAAGAAAAATGATATTTTACTAAACTGTCATTTAAACCCCAAATAACACTTACAAGTTACAATTTATTTAGAGTAGCAAAAAATACCATCACATAGTTATTAGCATCTGAAGTTCAGGTTTGCTAACGTGAAAAACGCGAGAAAAACAATGAGAAATGGCATGATGGCACCAGCTACTTCATGCATAGTCACTTTTAGCGCCGTATGTGCCTTAATGCATGACATAGTTGGTGCCATCAGACCATTTCGCGCCATTTCTCATTGTTTATCTCGCGTTTTTCACGTTAGCAAACCTGAACTTCAGATGCTAATAACTTTATGTGATGATATTTTTGGTTTTTTTTCCTGTAACCTTTAAATATAAGTGATGTTTTTATGAGAATACTCTTTTTGCACTGCACTCATTTCATCATGCTTCTTCCTTAATTCTATATGCGCTGTGTTATTTGTTAGTGATTCCATTTCTGCATCTGTTTTATCTTTTACATCTCTGAGGAAAGAAAAAAAATATATTGTAAATATATATACATATCAAAAAAATTCTTATTGATTGGTATTTGAATTATACCCATTTTGTACAATTTTTTTCCTCAGAACAAATGCAAATACAGAAACTAAAACGCCAGCAACCAATAATGAAATAAGAACGATAATCCAAGTGGGGAAACTAGACTCCTCTTCTGGATTTTCAACTACATCATCATCATCATCATCATCATCATCATCATCATCCTTGCCGCTAACCGGATTTTCAATTGTGTCTTTGCCGCTAACCGGATTTTCGGTCGTTTCTTCTTTGCCTTTAAGATAAATTAGTTTCCTAATTAGTTAATTAACAATAATAAATAATAAAAAAAACATAAATTAAACGAATTTTCTGGAATAATGAACCTTCAATAGGATCAATACTGGAATTGTGGTTCGTCCCGGATGAGGTGGAACTGGGAGCATCAGTTGTCGAAGCTAAAAATTGTTAATTCACGCAACAATTTCATTTTCTGAAATCAATCAATCAACCAATCAACCGATGATAAACCTTGAGTAGTTTCCATTATGATAGTTGTACCAGACGTTGTAGAACTGGATGCAACAGTTATCGAAGCTATAAATTGGTTTATTCAGTGAATCATGCAGCAATATAATTGTATACATTTAGCACATACAATTATATAAATCTTTTGTCACTAAATTTAATTTTCTTTTTTTGTTTTTTTTTTTCAATTTAATCAAAATATTAAAAATATTAAAATATTAAAATATTAAAAATATTAAAGATATTAAAAATATTAAAAATATTAAAAATATTAAAAATATTAAAAATATTAAAAATATTAAAAATATTAAAAATATTAAAAATATTAAAATATTAAAATATTAAAATATTAAAATATTAAAATATTAAAATATTAAAATATTAAAATATTAAAATATTAAACCAAGATTCAGCGCATAACAACAAAACCAGTGACAAGAGATTCGTATTGAGACTTAAACTTAATATTCTACCGCTGCAAAATGATTCGGACGGTGGCGTTGGCCACCATTCTCCATTCGTCCCACACTGAGATTGAACTTTTAAATCCGCATTGCTTCGACAGATAAAAGTTACGCTATGTCCCACTTTAATTCCAACGGGAATGTGGGTTTTTGCTAAATACTTGAACTTGTTCAAAAATTCTTTTGAGTACGGACTAAGGCATGATTCGGCTAGAAACAAAAACAGAATTATTAATTATTATTATTATTATTATTATTATTATTATTTTAGAGTTAAGATTTTTCAGACCTAATGTTTCGAGTATACATTGAGGTTCCGACAAACTCCAAGTTGCACTTTGTAAACATTCCCTTATTTTGTCACCCGTTAGAATAAAATCGGGCAGACACGAGTATTCTACTTTAGTTTTAAAAACTCCAGTTTTCTGAGATATTCTTCCATTTTCTATATCTTTCAAGTCGGGGCATTTAACAGCTGAAAATAAACAATTATCAAAATATCAATTTAATAATTTTAAATATTAAATATTAAATATTAAATATTAAATATACGTCTGCATTCAAATTCCTCTCCGTTCCAATGACCATCTTCCATGCACACTCTTTCCATGTTATTAAATTCCGTCCATCGATCATATCCGGAAAAACATTCGAACGTTACGAGTTTGCCAAAAGTTACTTCTGTACCCACAAGACTCCCGTATTGTGGGTTTTCTAACTGCGGACACTGAACAGCTATTAAATTTACAATTTATCGTATAAAATTTGAAATAAAAACCAAATGAAAACTTACGTAAACAGAGAATATCGGGTTCCGCCCATTCGCCATTTTGTAGGCACTCGGATTCGGAGGATCGACGCCCAGAACTCAAATCGACACGAAAGCCGATGTCGCACACGTATTTCACTTTCTCACCCGCTCGGTAGGACTCCCTCCTGTCCGATATTTGAACATAGCCATTTTCTATATTAGGCGGGATTTCACATTTCGCTGAAATGAAATTTGGACATTTGAGAAATCAATTTTTAGATACCATACGCTATGTGCTTACCATTGATGAGAGTCAATATTGTTGACGCAACAAAACATATTATTGAAAATAAATGAAGTTGAACATTCAAATACATATTAAAATTGTTTCAGTGCATAGTTGGAAGATCTCACGAGAAATCAAGACTATCTGCTAGACATTTCAGTATGAGGAAACGGATTCGGTTAATGAGTTACATATGGCCTACCCTCCTCTTATAGTCGAACGAGCCATGGAACGAAATGAAATTATAATTTTAAATTGTTTTTTTATTTTTATTTTTACAAGATTTTATTTATTTATTTATTTATTTATTTATTTATTTTTCAAAAAAAATCTCAATTCATCCGCAGACTCACTTTGTGCATATAGGTATAGCTTTACTTTTCAGTTTGTACTTCGTACAAATGCATCGAAATAGTTGGCTTCTAATCGCTAAAAATGATAAATCTCATCATTTTTTATATTTTATTTGCGATTATTAATTATTTAACTGTCTGTTTCTTTCAATTTCTTTCAAAAGGGCTCGCTCTGACGGCTGCTACGCAGACTCCAAAATGTCAGGTTTTAGAGATTCTATTAATACTTGTTTCAAATAGGTATACGAGTGTGATACCCGACGGAAGAATGAGTTTATATCTTAACAAATTAGCAAGAAAACATGACATAGACCAAGCTATTCGACAAACCGAAGACCTGGTTGTTGTTTTACGTTTTGGTAAGGAATCGGAATCGATTACGATGCAGTTGGATGAAATAGTAAGTATAGTAATGATTACGACTTTATGTAGCATTTATTAATATTTTTTTTTAAAATGTATTTTTAGTTGTGTAAAACTTCAGCGCTGTTGGCGAACATGGCAAAGATCTACACGATTGACATGAATGCGATACCGGTTTACCGCGATTATTTCGATATTTCGATATCCCCGTCGACTGTTTTCTTTTTCAATGCTCAGCACATGAAAGTTGACTACAATACGCCCGATCACACCAAGTTTATAGGAACGTTTAAAAACAAACAGGATTTTATCGATTTAATAGAAACGATATACAGAGGAGCCATGAGAGGAAAAGTTATGGTCAAAAGTCCTATTGCGTTTACAGATGTTTCGCAATATGAATTATTGTACAAAGATTTTTAAAATTGCTTTTAATAGTAGACTATAAAATGTATAAAATGTAAATGTAAAAATTATTTTAATTTTGCATTTTTATTGTTTTCTATTCTCGAAATATTGAAAATAATATATGATTATCGCATTATCAATAGAGGGCAGCAATTCCAAGTATGATATAACTTAAATTAATATTACTAGACTCAGGATATTTATTTATATTATGCAAAATAAAATTCGTTTTATGCATATAAAATGTTCACCAAAATTTTCAATTTATGCAATAAAAAATACCAAAATATGCAAAATTAAATCTAAAAATTGTTGAATTTGATGAAATTTTATTCAAAAATTTTTGGATTTGATAAAATTTTATGCAAATTTTTGATATATATTGGTGAATTTTAATCACAAAATTGTTAATTTGATGAAATTTACAAAAGTTATCCAAAATTGCCGTTACAAAATTGTCAAATCTGATGAAATTTCATCACAAAATTTGATGAAAAAAATGCGTACAAGTTACGTTTCATCGGAAAAAGTACATTTATTATAACGTGCTCTAATAATAAATAATTCGCTGGATAAAAATCAACGTTTATATTTTATACAGTTCTTCAATAATAAACTTCAAAACAAAACTTCAATGATCTCAAAATTGAATTACCCAATGTTAGAAGAAATCTTTTTTTCTTTCTCTTTTTCTTTTTTTCTTTTTTTCTTTTTTTTTGGTTCCAATTTTCTCTTCTTAACAATTTGAGTAAAAATAGACTTTTAATTCAATTTGAAGATTTGAAATTAGATTTGTCAAGTTGTGTACAAGATTTTTGAAATGATGTCCTCGGGGAAATGATGAAATTTTCGATTAGTTGACAACAACTAATCGGCTCTGACACCTAGCGTCAAAACTTCATGTATACAATTTTTTCGAGACATTTTTAATTTGAATTTTTACAACTCAGCCGAGTATCATTTCAATTTCAGATGTAGAATATCAGAAAATCTTCTTAATTAGTCTCCATTTAACTATCGTCCAAATATCATTATATCACCAATCCCAGAAGACTATCTATAAATTGCTATCTTTAATTAACAAAACTTGTAGTCGTGTGGTAGGAGAGCTCTTAATTAAATATGTAAACTCAACAACAAATTCATTAAGACAAAAACCACACAGAATAATACAATTTTCAAATTATATAGGTAAGCCTTTTCCTTATCTTTACACCTACAGCTCAGCAATTGATAAGAATTGCTTTATATCCAGTTTAAGATGAAAATTACGTCATTTCCCATTGCAAGATAACATCATAAAACAATGAAATCAATACATCAACCCACGATTTAAAATTATTTAAAAATATTTTTTTATATATATTTATATTGACTAAAAAACTTCAGTTTCAAAGATTTGCCACCCGAGGTCACTCAACTACTGACATTATGAATCAGCTCGCAATAAAGTGTCACGCTTTATTGGGTGCTTATCTCACTTGAAAAACTCTTTGGAGGTCTTTTCAAAAGTGATAAAATGTGGAATTAGCAAAACACCTCGAACATATAAGACCCTTAAGCTAGGTTCACACTTGGTAGAGAAGTAGCAGCAGCGTGGTGTATTGTGGGACGAAAGTAGACCAAAAGTAGACCAAAAGTAGACCAAAAGTAATGTCACTGCCAACCAATCCTGAGGCGAATAGTTGTCACATGACAACCACATTTTGCAAATGGTGACTGACATGACGGAAATTAAGAGCATGGTGCGTGTTTATATGTTTGTGTAAATAATTCACCATCAAATTTTTTAAAATATTTTTAAGTTTTCACAATCTTTCTTTAGTCATTCAAACATTGGCTCCTCGGTCTTGCTGTGATTGGCTATTTTTTTTACTTTACTGCTACTTCAAGTGTGAACGGTGTGAACGGTGTGAACGTGTGTGTTGTCATGAGCTTCCGTACTGGTCAAGAGAGTGACCAGGGTTTGTAATCCCCTAGTGGGAGTTAAAGGGGATTTTAATAAAACACTTGATAGCTAACTTTAGGCCTACACAGTCGCATATTCATTTCAATAATACTACAACGTGTTTACATTAATAATGTCAGTAGAAAAGCTCTACCTACTGCTACTTTCTTACTTGAGATTGTGTTTGATCACTACTTTACTTTACTTCTCTTTGCTGTTACTTTTGGTCAATTTTCGTTCCACAATGCACCACGCTGCTGCTACTACTGTAGTATTGTCACTGCCGGTGTGAACACAAGTGTGAGCCTAGATTTAAAGTGGGGACGCATTTTTGGTCAACATGCAATTGGTTGACATGCAAATGGTCAACATTTTGTCAAAACTCGCATTCGGTCACATTTGGGTGTCGACCGAATGCGTGTCGACCGAATGAGTGCCGACTGGGTGCTCTGTCGACCGGAAGCTAACCCCCTTCTTCGAGAGAGACGAAATTGCCATTGCATAAGCAGGCAGACTAAAATGCTAATACCATAATAACGGCGGTTGTCGGCATCGTAGGCGAATGATTAATTATAAACAACAAGAATTACATTTCATGGAAAATTATTATACATTCAACTGATGAATCCAGCAGATTAACAAGTCATTAATTCTCTGCCTCTTTTGCAATCACAGGAGTCGTTTCCGAAAAAAAAAAAATTACTTGGCAAGAATTCGAAATTTTAACACTAACATTCTATGTTTTTTTATATTTTATTGCGAGATGGCGCCAAAAGAATGAGAAATACAATAATTTCTTTAATTCTTCTGAAATTTTGAAGAATTCTTGTTGTAGGTTGGTCTATTTTGAGAATACTAACAAGTAAGAAGGATTGAGTGAGACAAAAAGGTGGATTTTTCTTTAATTAATTTGTTGTTTGGATTATTCGTTGCCGCGCTCTTCTCCTCTCTTCCTTCCTCTCCTCATTCCATTCCCCAGGAAATAATTATCATCATTACTAGACTTCTTAATCACGCTTGTGCGTATCCATAGCAACACTATCAAACGGCAAAAAGGCCAAGGAGCTCGAAGGGATGGGAATATGGGATGCCACCAAATTGAGAAGGGTTAAAAGCAGAGTATTACTTCACTTATCAACAACCCCATCTTACAACAATTTACGCCCAAGGGAGATCTTCACCGGAAATTGAATCAACCTGTGTACGTGACCTCGTTTGAAAAGACAAAGACAAAGACGAAGACAAAGACAAAGACCAGAAAAAACAAAAACAAAAATTATTTTATTAATCATCGTTGAGATTATTGCTTTTGTTCGAGAGCCAAACAAATTATTCAGAATAATTAATATTTTATTTTTTAATTTAATTTAATTTTTTTTTTTAAAAAAAAATGATACCAGATGGCCCCGTAACTGGAAATTGCTTTTAAGGATCTTTAGAGTCATCTGGTGCTGTTTTTTTTTAGTACTAAGTATGCAAATTAGAAAATTAACAACCTTTTCTTTCGGTCATGTAACCCCCTTGTAAATAACTCATTGGAATTTATGATGCCATTAAAAGTTATCATCGAGAAAAAATAAAAATATTTGCACTTTTTTAATGATTTATTTTAGTAATTTATTTATAAACAGTAACAAGAAATAAGTGTTTTCTAATTAAATTCTGAAAAAAACATAAATGCTTGCCCCGGAAATGAAAAACGAGCCTCGTTTTCTCACTATTGGTGAAACTGGTTGATTTCCCATTTCACATCTAGATGAGTAAAAGATTGGTATCTATCTCAATCTAGCGGAAACAGCTTAATGAAATTTGAAGATAGCCTCATAATGGAACACGCTTATTTGTTAAGATTTTAATGAGCAATTTTATACATGCGTATAAAAGATAAGACTATAAGAGAATTGGAGAGGGAGGAGATGAGAGTCCAGAGGACAAAGTTTCCATTTTTCAATTAAAATTTAAAGAAGAACGACAGTCCCAGTTTCCAATACGATTATGTTTTATAGTGATGGAGATGATCTAGGCATGTCAATCATATTACATTATGCAAACTAATACCTTGAAATATACCTCTAATACCTCTAAATGTTTATGTTTTAAGGTCCTTATCTTTGTACATTTGTGAACAAGTGAAGGATAAACAATTAAACAACCCAATGTTGAACAACGGTAACCTTTTTCAACGTTGATCGAATGTTTGAATGTTGATGGTTTACAGATAACATCCATGAGATGTTAAATCAACATTCTAAAACAACAATCAGACGGTTGAATATAGGTTGTTGATATGCAGCATGAGTTTCAAATTCGAAACTGAAAGATGAACTTTTTTGCATTCTACTGAAAGTATATATTGTGGTATCTTATTTTAATCCTCTAATTGAGCTGAGTCGAAAAATAATTGTTTCGTAGCCAAAAAATGTGCGCAACAATACAAAAACCCAAATGTAATAATTTTTTAAAATATTTTACGAGCGTTTTCGTTCGTTAACAATGGCACGCACATTTTTGGACTACGAAGCAATGATTTTTCGACTCGGCTCAACTAGAGGATTAAAATAAGATATTACAATATATAATTTCAGTACAATGTACAGGTCATTAACCAATGAGAGTTTCATGCACGAATTGTTAAATAGAGTATAATGCTGAATTGGATGACCGATGATACAACAAATGTTGCATTTAAATGTTGTGTCTAATGTTGAATATTGAAAAATCTTGATAAAAATGACATCATTAGACAGTTTGTGATTTCTCGTACGAAGATTTTATTAAAAATCTCGTGATTTCATTTTTCGTTCCAACACTCTCGGACGAGATTTTTGAGAAATCTCGTTTCAAATTGTCGCGTATACGGTACGACTTCACTTGCGCATGCGCACTGCCTACAATTGTCATGAAATTCTGCCGCTTCAGCTGTAATTTTGGCAAAGTTGTGTCGATTACATTATCTCAGGTTAGTTTTTTAATCAGTCAAACACCTTACACAAACCACAAGCCCAATACTTAGGCTTAATTTGAGTAAGGTCTCTCGTTTTCCTAAAAATTACTGCTGCCA
This sequence comes from Strigamia maritima, assembly GCA_000239455.1. Classification (NCBI taxonomy): domain Eukaryota; kingdom Metazoa; phylum Arthropoda; class Chilopoda; order Geophilomorpha; family Linotaeniidae; genus Strigamia; species Strigamia maritima. The sequence continues at coordinate 103,579 of JH430968.1, read as the reverse complement.
ATTTAAATGTTGTATGCAATATGTTTCGTGACCAATCGCAAACACCGATACGACATTTTATTAACGAGATTTAAAAAACGAGATTTTTTTGAAAATTTCGTTTTTTTAAATCTCGTTTTCGGTCTCGTACGAGAAATCGCAAACTGTCTATTATACTGAATCAACACCCACGAAACAAGAAAATAAAAATGTCTAAACAAAATTCAGATAATATTTTTTATAAACATCAGAAATGTTGATTCAACATTGGCTTGTTTCATGGGCATGTCTATCAACATTAAAAAATATTTTCTGAATGTTGTTTAGACATTTTCTTGTTTCATGGGATCTCGGCTAGCGGTAATACGCGGGCCCTGTGATCTTACCTCGCAAAAAACTCGTACTCGTATGATTATTCGAGAATCTCCCTAGCTCTTGGGATATTACTTATGATAAACTCAGTGAGTTGCTTAAATTTAAAGCAATTATCAAAAAGTTTTGCAGTTTGCTCGCTTCAAGTGTTGGTCAATGTTCTCAAGTTAGTGCATAAAGTTTAACTGACATAGTTGAACAAGCGCATAACCCAATTCCAATTAGTCTACCTATGTAATATGAGAACATTCAGTGACAATTAATGGCCTGTGAAACCTCCCAGAAGAATTGCTGATTAAGCAATGGCACTGCTGTTAATAGCTAATTACATATATTTAGAAACAAAAATTCAATCATGTTTACTAAATAAATTAAAATGGTGACAAAATCAGTTGTGATATTTGCCAATTCCTTCACACACAGCGTATTGACACCCATACATTAATCAAAAACACATTCTCTCCATACTTCTTCAGGAACCTACTTGTACTGTAGGTGTTTTAATTTCTTAGTATTGTTGTTTTAGTAGACATCATTTGTAGACATCAGTGCAACATAATTTCAACACAACTAACTATAGAGTATAGTCGACTTGCAGCATTGCTATCTGATAGCAATCGGTATAACTTGAATAAGTTGTTATCACTACATCTGAAAACATAAATTCCTTATCTTCAAAACTCACAGAAGTCCACGACTAGGTTAGATTGCACCGACCAGACGACCACTTTCAAGTGAGAGAGGTTACGAACCGTGGTCGCAACCCATTCACCAGTATACAAACCATGTCAACTCACCTTTAAACACAATAGCTAGTGTAACTGTATACATATATATATGTATACACTCTTAGAAATAAAGGTGTAAATAAGTACAGTTTTGGAGTGTAATTGCTTGTCCCAAATTTAGTACAGTTATTTAGTATAGAGAACAAATAACCCATTTGAAGTGTATTGTCTCACCTAGAATTATTTACACTGCACATAACTGAATTTACACCTATGAAATATTCTATTTATAAGCTTTGCAAGTGTTACGAAGTGTATACTGTTAAGGTGTTGAACCTCATTACTCATCTAGAAGTTTATGTTGCATTTACACTTTGAAGTGTTCTGATAATTTTGATCACATTGGAAGGGTAAATGGAATTTACACTGAGTAAAATGCAAAGTGAAATTGTATCTAAAGAGTGATTAAATATAATTCACAATTCTGCAAAGTATAAGTACAAAGTATGCTGCACTGTTGTATGCACCCTTAAATTTTTTATTAAATAAATAAAAAAAACATTGGAGATGCAGGGGACCGATCCCTGGACCTCTTGCATTCTAAGCGAGCACTCTACCATCTGAGCTGTGTCGACATTATGTCTTTGGCATGCAATTTAGGAATCTGAAATTGCTTAGTTTATAGGTAAATAAAACAACAGTATTGTTCTTTTGCCTTAATTACACAGAAGTTGCATTTTATTTTTATCCAATTAAACCATCATTTATTTACTTGCATATTTGATAAAACCAAAAGGAAGTATTTCCATCTCTGCTACACCCCAAATTGTGTAGCTAGTATATGGTAACCACACTTACACTGTATTAACTACTTTTCAAGTGTAAGCATACACTTCTAAGGTGTAATTTGAATTTCCATTTCTACCACTCTGCAACTACACCACAAATTGTGCAGTTAGAATATGGTGGCCATACTTACACTGCATTAACTACTTTTCAAGTGTAAGCATAACCTTCTAAGGTGTAATTTGTTTTTCTCATTTCTACTACTCTGCAACTACACCTCGAATTGTGCAGTTAGTGTATGGTGGCCATACTTACACTGTATTAACTACTTTTCAAGTGTTAGCATAAACTTCTACGGTATAAATTATTTTCCCCATTTCTACCACTCTGCAACTACACCTCGTAGCCATACTTACACTGTAGCTACTACATTTTAGGTGTAAGTGTGGCATAGATTCGCCACATTCACGCCAGGCGGCGCCACTAAAACGTAACTGCCGGACTGTAACGTCCAGCAAACGTGCACTTCCGGTCAACACATTATATAAACGCGAACTTGCCGACAATCCTTGCCATTCCTGATCCATCCGAGAGTCCGCCCTTAGCAACATCGCTATTGTTGACGGCCATCGCGTGTCAGCCGACAAAACACGCGGTGCAAGAAGGAGAAGCCGATCTAAGCCCCCGACTGTATTCGATAATTGCGCGCTCCATTTGAAATTGGTTTAAATGCCGAGCTTAGAGTAAGAGAAATTGATTGATTGTATTGTGTTTGCCAAATTATTATCCATGTTAGAATTAGTTTATTTTAATAAAAGTGTTCATTTTAATTTCAATTGTCTGTGTCTTTGTTCAATCCATCGCGCACGCGGAGAACCGATAGAGATAAAATAATAAAATCCACTATACGATCAGAAATAAAAATAAAGAGTAATTTATTAAATTAAATACAAATCAAGAAAATGCCACATAAGCATAAACTTTTGAGGTGCAAATTGACCAGAAATTTTATCACACCTCAATTACACTTCACCAATAAGCTTTGCGGTGCAAATAAAAACTTTGGCAGTGTAAAATATTGAAAAACTCCTCATTTACACTCCATATTTTTAAGAGTGTAGGATACACTATATACGTGATTATGGTCATTTCTATACGCAGCCATTTCTCACATTGATCGATAGATGCAATTAATTAATCGAAAAAAAGAATGGATTGCGTTTGATTAATTTGTTAATCCTTTCTCGTCAACCTCAATCCTTTGAGCCCGAAACGAATCGAGCAACATGCAAGTCGAACGAGTCACTTGCCACGGGGGAAGGCGTCATCTGGCGCCTATATCTACAACTGTCATCCATCACTGTCACCTTTTTAACGATCAAGACCAAAGATCTGTGTCCAAATGTACCTCCGCTCAACCCATTACGATGGTACGTTACTCAGATAGAAGCATTAGCTGTCTAATTTACGCTATGGGACAAAGAGAGTGGTTACAATATGAACATGTGGTCATTGATGGTGAAATGGTGAATATAATATAATAGCTTAATAGATCATACAAGATGCCTATAATAAAACATCAGAAATGTTGATTCGATATAAGAATGTCATTTTTTATCAACATTTTTTCAACATTCAAACATAACTATAATAGATGTTGATTTAACATTAAACAAATTGCATATCAACAACCGATAATTCCACTGTTTGATTGTTGTTTCAGAATGTGGATTTAACATCTAACGGATGTTGTCTATGACAACACAACATTCAAACATTCGATAGACGTTCAAAAATGTTGATTATTCAACATTGGCTTGTTTCGTGCTTTTTTCTTTCTTTTCTTCTAATGTTTTCTGGATTAATATTTCTTGTCAAAGTTATCGTTGTGAAAAAGTACATCGTCAATTATTTCGAGTCGTTGTGTAAAAGAGAAAAAAATGTCCCGACGACACATTTACGATGAAATATGATGAAAGTTTAAAACAAAAACCATAAAAAAAGTTAAGTATGGTTGTGAGGGTAACCAGTGACAAGATGGATGCTAATGCACACGCTTCATTCACACGGACATCCAGTTTCAGCTATAACCATTTAATAAGTCATGGAAAAGTTGTTTATTGCAGTTTTTAATGATTCAAATGTCTTGTTTGGTTTATTTATATTAATTGTATAAATAATTTGCTATCTGCTATCAGTATGCTGTATGCAACATTTGCGCTTGCCGAGATAGAAATTTCGATTGCCATTAGTGCCGCCACACTTAGCTGGAGCCTCCACTTTGCACGCCTGAATTAATTTTGTCTATCAAAACCATCTGGACACATCAAGTGTCTTTCCTCATACAGACATGTCCAATCGTGCAAATTATTTCTCTCTTTGCTGTCTAGTGCCTATAAAATAAATGAAATTTTACGCACGTGTTTCATCTTTCATTTATATCTTTATCTTTGAATTTCATCCAACATCCATTTTACTATAAATAACCATATTTGAATATTTCTAACAGTAAGTGTTCACTCAGTGGACACGTTTCGACTTTCGAGTGATAAGTGGGGCATTTTGTTCGAGAAAAAGCAGCAGGAATTCCATATTGATTCATCAGCCCAGCTGGAAAAATCAGTAATAGAAGTAAGAAGACTTAGGATCAGGTTTTGCACTTTCGTGGGTGGATCCTGATAGATTGGGAATATTCCTTTTGTCGTTGCATGTCATAGTTTGGGTGCACGCCAAACAAACACAACGATTTCCCATGTACCAAAACAGTAAAAAATTGATTGTCCTAGCGGTGTTATTGGACTTTTCCTTCTGCATTTAATGTATAGTTGGGCGAAGCGCAGCAGAGCCCTATAGATGGTGTTCGATCATTTGTACGAAAGTACGTTTGTCCGAAAGCCAAAATAAATGTATGGGTATGTTTGTCCGACGATTTTCGGACAAATGTACTTTCATACAAATGGCGTCGGACAAACGTTCCGTCGGACAAACGGCGTCCGATACACATAATATACGTAATCATTAATAGCATTGTGTTTATGAGTTGTTAATTTTGTTGACTTACCAGTAGATAACTAGTTATTTCGTGAAATAAAAACAAAAGCAAACTTGGAATCAAAAGCTTGCGACATGTCACATGTGCAGTGATCTTTTAATATATACTGTATATATTTCAAGCATTATGACATTTGGAGGTTTCCACAACAATTTTACAGTACTAGATTGGAAGGCAGCTTTTCACGTTATCTTAATAAATACCACTTTCATAGTAACGCCAATAAAATTTACATTTCACGCCAATCCATAATTTTAAATAAAATCCTACATCCCAAAAATCTGTTGCCACCTTTAGTGGAAAAAAATTCGGACAAATGACCATTTGCTTGGCAAATCATGCGCCGTTTGTCCGAAGACCGTTTGTCCGATTGGTCGATTGTCCGAAAATTTTCGAACAAACGACCATTCGGACAAACGGCTTCGGACAAATGGCGTGGGACAAACGGCGATCGGACAAACGGCGTCGGACAAACGTACCGCCATCCTATAGATTCCACTTCCTTTGTTTCCAGTGTGTGTGTGTGTAAAACGTGTCTATAGAATCAGGTAATTTAATGTGTAGAGCAAAACTAAAAATTATAGAAGATAGCCCTTGATTAGGAGGTCAGGGATGGCTACTTTTCAAAATTTATTTTTTATGGTTTTAAAATTAAAAAAGTAAGAAAAACTACTGTTGCAGTTATTTCTGAATTCCGCCGATAGGTGGCATTTTTAAAAATAAATTATTTTGGGCAATGACATCATTATTGCAATTGGCGCCCGATTTGTGTTTTCAATCTAAAAAATATGCAAATTCGGTTTGACCTATATAAATACTTGATTAAAACAAATCTTCTGGACATCAAAAGATGGATAATTTGATGCTGAACACTTCTATATGGTTTTTTTTTGCATTTGGATCAAAGAAAACTGTTTATTTATTGCGTTTTTCCGGACGCAAATTAGATTTCGCCGCCGGGTTTCATAAAAAATTACAAAAATCATCCAAAAATTAAAATAATTAAAATATTGGCCAAAAATTGCGTAACCAGACTCACTTTAAAGAGAATTTTACCCTGATCTTCGTGATATTATTAGTTTTTTAAAACTAATTAAGAAAATTCAATTTTTTGACGTTTTTCGATCCTGAATTTCAATGGGATTTTTATAGTCTGAATTCTCTGTGAAAAGAGAAGATTTGTAATAAAATCTTAAAATTTTCAATGGTTTTTTATGGTTTGGAATGGGGAAAATGAGATTTGTATGGTTTAACGATGAAATGAAAAGATTTGAAATTTTCATATTAAAATTTATTTATAGATTCTTAATTAAATTTAATTACTTTTCAATTTCTTAACAAATCTATTGGCTTTTTCTTTTTTAAATGCCCTACCAGTTGAGCCCCATCATTTGGTGGGTAACAGTGTTGCTTGTTTCACACCGTTTCAAGTTTGGTCATGTGCTGTGTGCTAATATGATAAATGTAATAGTAATAGTAGTGAGTAAAATGTCCTACACTAGCTAAAAGTGATCACAGATGACGCTGCTGGTGCCATAACTGCAGTTTGATTGTTGACCAGAAACTTCAGATAGTCGAGAAAAACTCAAAACTCAAAACTTAATGTTATGGTGTTTTTAACAATTCAAAATATATCTTAATTGGGGTCTAAACAATCGTCTAAACAATTCTCATGGCCACTGGGAATTCCCACGATCCGTCCGCGTCGCAATGGAACTGGGCCGTATTTGGAGGCTCTGGCACGAACGACTATACCGGGTAACCACCTCGCGCATTTCATTTTTATATACAAGTATAAGTTTACTCTACTTTGTTGTTGGTCAATGCTTCATCGCTGGACAGTAGTAAGCATTTTTGCATTTAATTGCACTTTTCTTTATTGTATCGATGTAGTGGTCGCAATGAATACATTACTCATGTATGAAACAACAAAAAAAGTTGTCCTGTGGTCAGATACAAAGAGTTTTACAATTATGGTTATATATACTTAATTAAGTTGAGGCTAACTTGGCCGCTTGCAAACCAGATGTTAAATCTTTTTGCATGTGCTGATGTGCTGGAATCGAGTCGATACAAGATCCCATCATGCTCAGCAAATACAATTAAAGCAAACATGTTTTTGCACTAAAGTTAAGAAAACCCGAGAAATTTTATCTCGTTCTTTTGCAGACAGACAAACAAACAAACAAACCAACCAACCGAAAGTGCAAAGTTACTTTTTAAACTTTTTTAAACTTTTCACATTTCCACCAACAAGTGAAGAAACAGAAAACAGTTGCAGATGTTCTTGGCATATAGAAACAGCAATGATAAGCCCATAAACTCTGACCAGGCTCAATGCTATAATTAACTTTTGTGATTTCCACACACAGACCCTTCTATATAAAATAACCCATGAAACGAGCCAATGTTAAATCAACATTCTGAAACAACAATCAAACAGTGGAATTATCGGTTGTTGATAAGCAATATTCGTTTAATGTTAAATCAACATTGTGTTATGTTTGAATGTTGAAAAAATGTTGATAAAAAATGACATTATTTCATTGAATCAACATTTCTAATGTTTTTAAAAAATATTTTATGAATGTTGTTTAGACATTTTCTTGCTTCGTGGAAAACTTCACTGCAACAATTTATAAAAAAAAAAAAAAATTTTCGGCTCTATAATGATACTAAAGCCGCTTAGAAGCGGTTGCTAGTAACCTTTTAATCCAATACTGCGTTTATACAGCGAAGGCACCACGATCTACTGTCATCCATCAATGTACACTCAATAGAACGACCTATAATGTTTATCCCCAATAAACAGTTTGTTATAGAAAGGACGGAAAACGCATCTTCCGTCAAGCAATCATTTTGCGATTTCGATTACTCAACTTTGTGTCAGTAGATTACATTTCCTCGCAACATTTGAATGGAATTCGTTCCAACAATTTTATTGTTCTCAATTGAAAAAAAAAAGAATAAAAGAAGTATAAGAAGAAAAATGGATCAAGAAAGAAAAAAAAAGGGCAAAACGAAGAATAAAAAATACAAGACTCCATTTTTTGACTTTGACTGGTCTCCAAGGAAGCCACCCTCGAGATAACAAAAGTAAAATTTAATTTTCACCAAACATAAAGAAAAAAATATGAGGAACGAGGGACTTCAGGAACCCTTTAGCCACTTTTTAGGAGATATATATATAATGAATTTGTGGTGGAATGGCAATTTATCATAGCGATAAGTGGCAAGTTAAAGGTGTAGTGCTGATACATCAATTCTTCGAGGTTTTTTTGCTCACATCATAAACCAAAAATTTTTTCTTGCACCAAAAATGACAACACAGCATATATGTGCTGTACCTAAGTTTTTGAGTAGCTAAAGAGTTGGGTTAACTGTTGATGAACGGTATAGTGTATTTGTCTTTTCGATAAAAAAAAAGACAACATGAGTTGATGTTTACAGATGTGCGTACAATATTTGGCTCGTTTGATTTTGTTGACAGAGAAAACATTACGGATCTAGCAATAAAAGAAACAATTCTTGGATAATGCAATCTACTCAATATATCACGGATGAGTTGACTTCCTAGATGCTTCAAAAATAAAATGACGTTTTTAAAAATTGCTTCTAGGCAAGAAACCCATGAAACAACCCAATGTTTAATCAACATTTTTGAACGTCGATCGAATGTCTGAATATTGAATTCACAGACAACATCCGTTAGATGTTAAATCAACATTCTGAAACAACAATCAAACCGTTGAATATCAGTTGTTGATATGCCACATTGTTGTTGATGTGCAACATTCATTTCATGTTGTTGATGTGCAACATTCATTACATGTTGTTGATACAACAATCAAACAGTGGAATATCAATTGTTGATACGCAACATTTTGTTGTTTGAATATTAAAAACAATGTTGATAAAAAATGACATTATTTCATTGAATCAACATTTCTAATGTTTTTAAAAATATTTTCTGAATGTTGTTTAGACATTTTCTTGTTTCATGGAAAGTGGCACTATAGTAATAATTTCAAGTTGATTGCCTCGACATCTGTCATTGTGCCCGTAAAACAAAAATTTCTAACAATATGCTGTATGCAAAAGTTGAATTGTGAATTTTTTTTACTATAGGCTCTTTCCTCCCGTTTACCCACGCCCTCTATTTTCAAACTTTTTCAACATTTTATCAAACAAAACTCACTCCCTCTTCAAACAGCACTTGTACGTACAGTACCAATGCCATGAAGTCAATGTAATAAAAAAAATTTAAGAATAAATCTGAAAGAATAACTCCCAAAAGAAAGTTCTTTTAAAGTAGTATTTGTAACACATTTTTCTTACAAAAGCCGTAACTCTTGATTGAAGGATTTAGTACCGAATTAAAAATTTAAAAAAGTTGCTAACAATATTTAAGGATGTAATGTAGAAGAGGTAGAGAGACAGAGAGAATCCTAATGTGAATGCCAAGCCCTGAAGTGAATGGGAGGGACGCTGAAGTGCATAAGGGCCGAAAGTGTGGGAACACTCAATGTGTGTAAAAATCCAAAGTGAAAGTGTGTAAGGAACCAAAGTACACAGAGCAGTGCAGAGCAGAGCAGAGCAGAGCACTGAATGACTAAAGCCCAAGAGCTCCAAATCCCAAAGTGAAGAAGCGGAAAGTATTCAAGCTTGTTTAGAATTTAAAGTTCATGTTACAACATAAACAAGTTTATATAATATCAGACAGAGCTTTTTGTAAAGCTTCCCTGCCTGTCATTTGCTGAATGGTTAAATTTTAGCATTATAGAGAATCGTGGTCATGACCGCCATGACTTTTTCCTAATCCGTCGGACACTTCCGGTCCGAAGATATAAATAAGCGTTCTTGCCTAACCATTCCTGATCCAAGCGAGTCCGCCCTTGACTTGTAGTCACTGCTGACGGCCACGCGCGTGTCAGCCGACAAAACACGCGGTGCGAGAAGGAGAAGTTCGCCTTAAATAAAACCAAAAAAATCTGTTGGTGCTTTAGTTTTTTATATTTACTGTAGGTGACACAACTTCTATCATTTAAGAAAGATAAGTCACTCCTCCTGTGGGATTAAACGCACCTACAAGTATTGTCCTTCTCCAAAAGACAGAGACGGCTTGGAAGATGTCAATAGGTGCATTCAATTCCAAAGTGATAAACTGTTTATCTTGATTCTTTTGATTCTCGCTAGGCGGAAATGACGTTTTTTACGTCATTTTCCAACAATCAGTTTACCCATAAACCGCTTTTACATGAGCCACGTTGAGGGTTGTTTATGCTGCTGAAATCTGTTTTTGGCAGCATTCTTGGCAGCCATTTCGTTTCGAGATTGATCGAGGTGGTACTCGATCGACTTTATTAAGAGATTTCAGTGGTTTTTATATATTTTTTACTAGGTTACAACACTTATGGTATACTTTAATGTATACTACTATTTTATTGTAGCTAAAAATGCCAACTGAAAGGAGAAAACTACAACAATCCAGACATGGGTTTTGGATTAAGAACTAGTTCCGATCAAGGAGCTTGACCCTAGAATATTTAAGTTTGTATAACTGCTCGATCATGCGCAGACTAAAACTTAATAACACGTTCAATGCTTATTAAAGCAGATTAAACTGATTCTCTATAATCAGATTTAATTATCTTTTATAATCACTTTGGAATTGAACGCACCTATTGTTTCTTGCTTTTTGCCAAGAAATCTTGTAAAGATGAAAAACAACAGTATGTACAGTTTAAGTTTAACCAGACTGCAGGATAACTTTCTTCAAGAAATTTGTATGCACGAAGGTTTTGAAAATTTCATTACATGCTGCATATTATTGTTGTTTACCCTTATAATGATTACTGTCGTCATACATTAAGAATTCATAACTCATAACTAAAAAGTTCTCTTCTTCCCGGTTGCTTTTGTGCTCGTTCCATTTTAATTTAAATATGCTCGTGGCTGGGTAATGAGCTGTTTACAATTTGCACTTACCTTACTCATTTTAATCCAAAGGAAATATTAAATTAAGAAACGTAAAGTGCATTCGTGTTTGCATCTGTGTTAATTCGCTGAAAAAGAAAAAAAAAATAACAATTGCTGTTTTGAAAATAGTGCGCAGCAAATGCACACACTTCGCGCAACTTATAAAAACACAAACAAATTAACTGGAGACCGCATAAGCTCAATGCCAATTCATTGCACAGGAACAGTGCTTAGAGTGGTGACTGAGCAGTAATGGGGATACTGTTAATCTCCACTTTTCTGTAGAAACTCAACTGGATTTTTTCTGTCCACTATTGATTTTCAATTTGCTTTCCTGCAAATAAACATCTCACTCCTGTACCTAGTGTCCATCTTTAATTAGCATTTAGGTTTGCAAGATTTCTAGATAAAGTAAAGAGAGAAATCCCATTGCAATTAGCACATGCTAATTTATTGTAATAAAACAATATAAGCCATGTCGAAATTGAAGTTGATGAAATTGCAGCTTTTAAAAGAAAAGTAAAAAGACTCAAAAGACTGGAATATAATTATGCATCAATCCATGTAATTAAGATTGTTAAAAAGTGCATACCAATGTCATAGCATCTACAACATAGCAGAACAGCTAACATTAGCAATGTTAATTGCTGTATATAGCAATAGTTGTGGCTAGAATTAAATAGTTTGTATACAAATATGTTTGAAAAAACCAAACCAGATGATATATACCCTTTGTAGAAGAAAGACTATAACTTGTACAAATTGGCATTTGTTAAACATACGAAACTTATGACTTGCCCAGACTCCGAAAGAACCCGGACTGAGAATCTGAGTTGATAGTTTATTTTCTATTAATGGTTGAAATATTTGCAAGTCATAAGTTTCTTCTGCTGTAAATCACGGATTCTTATACATATTTTCAAATAAAGTGTTTAAAAGAGTTTAAGAGCTAAGATTTGTTGTTGGAAGGGACTTTGTACAAATTGCCATCGATTCAGGATATTAGGGTACATCAAAACTTAGTAGAAAATGAATAAAAATAAAAATTGCTTGAAATCACCCAAGAACCTTAACCTATAGCTCCATTACAGAAATCAAACCTTGCAATAAAAAGCGGTTCAAGGACCTCGCGATAAGATAAGAAATTGGATTTCATTCCATCAAAGTTGAAATAAAATAACGTCAACAAAAGTGTGGAAATTGCTGTAGTAAAAGTATATTTTCTCTAAGTCATTGCAATGCATTAGTTCCTAGATCCCCACGCAGATTCGATTATTTGTGCAAGAAGCTTGGCTCAGCCCTGTGCCAACTTTGACAAATCAGTTCGATATAACGTAACTTTAACAATAATACAGAGTTTGCGCGAGGTACTTTTTTCCCTTATAATTATAACTTTGTTTACGGTTAGAAATAGTTACCAAGTTTACATGAACATGCTTTTCTGGAAAATGACATCGTCATTTCTCAAGTGGAAAGTTTCCACTTCATAAATGATGACGTCATTTTTCAGAAAAGCGTGTTCATGTAAACTTTGTAAGTGTTACACAAAAGAAAAAAAAGTCTAGTTTGTAGTGCACAGTTTAGAAAAGTGAGTATCAAAAGCTGGATATTTTTTTTCTTTTGTAACACTAGGTATTCATAACCATAAAAAGTTAAATATTAAAAATGGTAGAAATTCATCCCAATCAGTATGTTTTTCATTAACTTAATTGACTAAAATATTGACAAATGTTTTAAGGGAAAAGTGCCTGCCGCAAACTCTGTAATAAAAGAACTCACGGTACGTTTATGTGACTATATCGTAAAGTTAATCGATAATTTGCGAAAAACACTTTCTTCATGTTTTCCTTTTAAAATAAAACCAAAAAGATTCGATTTGCGATGTAAAGTGCACGTTTTAATGTGGGGCTAGCAATTTGCATAATTTTGTACAGGTGCAAAATGTCTTCTCTTCACCTAATAAACATAAATAAATGTCAGGTCTTAATGCAAAACAGATATGTTAAAAGGTCATTCAAAGAGATGATGAGAATACTAATGAAAGAAGTGGAAGGTTGAGGTCACGCAAAATGCAAAGTCATATTTCAGTAATGAAATAATAGGGGTGTTTCAAGTCATGTAGAATTAGGCCTACTTTGACATTGCTGTGCAAATCAAAATGCACATTGCATTATACAAATATCTTGTCTCTCTCTCCCTCTCTCTCTCTCTCTATATCCTGATGTTGTACAATTGCAAATTGAATTAATTTTTAATGAATGCAGTCTGTTACTTGAATAGATCAAATTACAAGTCATTTAAAAAGGAATAGAAATGTTTATTTGTTAGTGGTGAATATTAAACAAAATTTCATTAGCCAATTATGCCAAAATTAAGCTCCTGATTGCAATTATTTATTTTTTTGGCAGTTCCAATTATTCATTTACATAGAGAGTCATTTATGTAGTTGCAAACCAGCAAACATTCGCACGTCCTATGAGTTAAAGAGTTTACGACATCAGATATTTCATAGCTAAATAATTTTTGCCATCCCTTAAAATGACCTAAATGATTTTTATTTAATTTTTAAAGTTTGCGGAACACCTTTATTTGTATCCCGAACTTTGATGAGGGACATTGTTGGCTGCTGCTCGCAGGGCGCTCGCTGTTTCTGACGTTGCAGCTAGTAATATTTCCTATGTTAAATACATAGGCTTTACGTCACAACTGGTAATAATTGCGCAAATTCTCAATTTGGTCTTGCTTTTATCTCTTTTGTCTCTACGGCTCGTGAAGCAGCTGAAGTGCTTCAATTTCAATTTCCAGTCAACTTTACCCAGTAAGGTGAGGTGAGCCCGCTGCAGGCGTTAGGCTAGGACATTGGAAAAGAAAACTAGAATTTGAAATTGGAGCATTCCATCGCTCCATGTTTTGTCGTGAGCCAACGTTTTCATAATGTCGTCTGCTCGTTTTCAAAAAATCTCTGAAAAATTATTTGATTAAATGTTTGATGCAAGAAATCAATAAAAAATTTAATGACCTTTTAAGAAATGAGCGAAACAAATAATACATGTTCTAACCGGATTTTTTAAAATTAGTTTTAGTGTCTGTTCTTGTATGTCAATGTTAATTAGCCAGTTTTAATGTGAGTCAGATTCATTTTGTCAGTTAATGGCATGTATGGCCGTAGTAGCCGCATTATACGCCGGTAAACCCTATTCTCTCTCTTCTATAACCTGAAATAAGCACATCACTTCAAGGGTCTTGAATATTTAGCGAGCACATACTTGTAATTTCAAAAGTATGATAAATCTTAAGTCCAATAGAGAATTCACTTGGCTAATAAATAAAAGATGTTTCTAACTACAAGCATTAAAGCAATGCATCTTAGATAAAATAAAATGCAAGGCACAAATTTAAAAGAAAACTTTACAGAAACAAATCAAATCATCCAGTCAGAACCAAGCGAGAAAAATATATTAGACAATTTATTACCAAAAATTAATTGTATAATAATGTTTGTTTATGCTCATTTAATGGAAATGGTTCATCTAAGTGTACTAATGATGCTACTTAACTTCTTACTAGCCAACAACATATATTTGTCAATAAATATTCAAATTTTTTAAAAAACTATTTGAATACCGTAATATTTACTTGTAATTACACAATTAGTGATGCGGTATCATAAGAAACGAGTAGATTTTCATGTGTTTACTCAAGTATATAGAACGATAAGACCTTGCCGGTTTGTTATTCTACCGTTCTTTTAAAGAATTCATCATGCAAGCACATGTTGCTCGCATTTGAATATCACACACAAGTGCAGCTGTAATTATACTGTACCACAGTGGTTTTAAACTTAAATCCAAATAGATTAATCACTTTTAAGTCAGCCTGTACAGAACACGTAATCCCACAAAGTCTTGTCAATATCAACATTCTAAAAGTCCACTTCAACTCAATTCTCATCCACTGGTTTATTTATTAATTTTCATTCATACAGTTTGAGGGTTTAAGCCGCTTTTAGTCATTATATAAAGGTATGTTACAGGTATGTTGTTACGAGATTGATGAGAATTTAATATACGTTCAAAATAAATTCTTAAAGGTCAAGTTTAACTATAATTTTGAAAGGTGTTATGTCGTGAACTAACAATGAAGGTGGAGAAAATAAAGGCAGCGTGACAACACGTTGGCTAGGAGAAATAAGACTAACTTTTATTACAGGAAGTACAAAATGTATATACGAGACAGGTGGCGCTGTTGCAGGTGAACAGCCAATAAGACAACAGCTAACAATTGGGTTAGCTAAAAGGTGGAAAGGCTGAAATATATATATTTTGTTTTATACAAATATTTCTCAATTTATATATCAATAACAATATTCAGCGCACACAGTGCATTGCGTCATGGCAGTATGTTGTTCCTAATTTTTATTTTTAATTGAACCAGAAGTAGTTCTTGGATGAGGATGAGGGTGGCTTCATTATTACAACAATGAAAGCAAATTGTGGCTTCACTGCACATTCAGTTTGTGCATGACTACAAACAGAACTGGCGACGTTTAGCAATCCGACTTTGACCATGATGCATTGCATGTTAACAATCATGCCAAATTCGCCATTTAAATTGTAAATGACTTAATTTTGTAAACAAATGAATGAAGGTTTTTTATTATGGTCTTTCACGTACGAAAATTAAAATTTTGACTCCACTTGTCCTTGTGGTATTGATCAACAATCAAGAAACTCCGTAACAGAAATTCTGATGATTGATGACATTTAGAAATTTTCTCACTTAATTGCATCAGTATAGTGTGGTTTTTGATAACAATACTTAACATTTCAATGCTACAAACAACAGAAAACCATATAAACAAAAACTTCAACTTGAATTCACCATTAGATATGTAAATTTTTTTTTTACCATTTATAATTAAATTGCAGTTTACTTACTGATGTTTGCTTCTCTCCACCTCCCTCACATGATCCCCTAAGACTAACTGCAGATGGCACTTTCCTCAGTTCCAATTTCAAAAGGACTTTAAAAGCTTCTAGAATTATTTTACTCAGTTCACAGAACCAAGTATATAATATCTCAGATATACACCGTTTATTAGACTGTAAAAAATTTAACTTTCTGTTAAAAAAAGTTGAAATATTGCAGCCCCAGCTGGCATTGGTCTTAAAAACCAAATCAATCAATCCAGAACAGACATATAAAAAAACTGGAAACCTAAGCAAAAAAGTTGTATTCTGCTCAAACTATATCAAATCATTCATTTAATTTCATTATTCTATCAACTGTACACTAAATTTGGTATCCTTTATCAAACTCACAAGTATATTAATACCGATTCCCTCGGAAACAACGACATGCCGGATAATAGTGAGACTGACCTCCCACGAAACAAAAACATGTCTAAACAACATTCAGAAAATATATTTTATAAACATCAGAATTGTTGATTCAATATAAAAATGTCATTTTTTATCAACATTTTTTCAACATTCAAACATAACAAGATGTTGATTTAACATTAAATGAATAATTCCACTGTTTGATTGTTGTTTCAGAGTGTTGTCTATGAACATAACATTCAACAATCGATCGATCTTCAAAAATGTTGATTCAACATTGGCTCGTTTCGATGGGAATATCGGTTGTTGATATGCAACATTCGTCTAATGTTAAATTAACAACTTGTTTGAATGTAGAAAAAATGTCGATAAAGAATGACATTCTTATAGTGAATCAACATTTCTGATGTTTATAAAAAAAAATTTTGAATGTTGTTTAGACATGTTCCTGTTTCGTGGGCAGAGATAATTCAAATTATCCGGCATGCCAGATAAAGTGAATATTACGTTTTACGGCACTGATTCGAATTTTACGGTATGCCGGAAAAATGACCAGTTGTCTGTCTACTTGTCAAAAACCTTTACTGACATGCCTTTGTTTCCGAGGGAATACGGTACGTATTCATATTCCATTAAACAACTTTTCACATTTTCCTCTCCTCGTAACATACCGAGGTTTGGGTATTGGAATCAGATTTCTTCCGTCCCTTAAACTGTCGATTACGCAAAAAAAAAAAAAAAAAAAATGTTTTCCAATACTTTCGAACGAGTTACTGTATGAAATAAAAATTGAAGCCAACTTTTTCCCCCCCCCCTTTTTTTCTTTTCTTTTCCAAACAAAATAAAATAAATTTTTCAATTTAAAAGCTCCATACAATAGTTGGCTGCAGGGTTTGCTGCTCATCTTTAAAACCATTACCATCGACAAAGAGAAACTCAGTGTCTGCCTTCCTTTCCCTCCCTCGCCTCGCCTCGCCTCGCCTCGCCTCGCCTCGCCTTCATCCCCGGTGAACACGACGCGAGTGTCTCCTACTCAGACGACACTCAACGTATAAAAATATAAAAAATAAGCCAAAACATAAAAAAAGTGTGCACATAAATAAATGGGTGCTCGTGCCCTTCGAGCCATTTTCACCTGCTTAAAGGCCCCATTTTTCCTTATTTCAACCCGTTAACCGATGCCATTTGCAAGCAAGCGATAGCCGCTTCTACTACGGTTTCCATGACAACTGAGCCACCATTGTTGTTCAAAACCAGACCGATTTACATGGGATCATAACTTGCCTGAGCTTAACTACGAGCTGTTACACCTCTCCTCTCCGCTTCGCTCCTCTCCGTTTCGTGTTGTGTACATGTCCCTCGCAGATCTTTCAAACTGCTTTTTGAATTATTCACAATTGACTTGTTTGTGCATGTTGCTCAACATTCGCTACTCAAAATAAATTTTTTTTTATCTTTACAACCAAACATAAACTTGACCAACAATTTCTTTTATTTAACTATTTGACCTAAGAAACGATCGAACACTAGTTATTAATATTGTAATTTAAGAACAGGATGTCCCCCAACGAGATTTTCAATCCAGCTTAGTTCTGAACTTGGGGCATTGCAACATACATGTATTCTGGATGAAGCAGCAACATTTCAATAGTTGCATTCGAAAATGAAAACAACCTGGTTTTAGTCGTTTTAGAAAAGTTGGTTTTAGCCTAATTTTAAAGCAATTTTCCAATCACCTGGTTTTACTTTGGTTTTAACTAAATTCTAGCTTCAACTTTGGTTGGGAGTTTTAGATAAACCAAGTCAAAATCAAAAATCAAAATCAAAATCAAAAATTTGTCTATTCCATTTTGGCTAATATATTCCATGATGATCCAGCTAAAAAGTAGTAAAATTTGGGGAAAATAATGACAAACTATTTTGATGGACGTCAGCAAACATCGTGGCCGACGTAGGTGCATGTTCCACGGCCACGTCCGTCCAAATGGTTTGTCATTAATTTTTGCAACTTTTACTTATTTTTATGCTGATTTCACATGGAATCGTTTTACAAAATCTGCAGGTTTTATTTGCTAAAACCTCAGTTTTATAGTCGAGAAACACCATGCTTGATCCAAGATGGCTGCTACAGAATGCTGCTAAAACCCTTATAACCAATAACCAGGTTTAAAACGACCAACTGGAGATCGTTTTAATTTAAGCAGTTTTTAAGGTCTAAAACAAACACCAGGCTAAAACCAACTGTCCTAAAACAGCTAAAACCAAATGGTTGGTTTTCATTTCCGAATGCAACTAATGTATAGGTTAAACTGGTTCTCCAAAAAATTAGACAACAATTTGGAGTGTGTAAAAGATTAACTTCGCATTGCATTTTTCAATGTATATAGCAAATGGAGTATTAGAATATCTTGGAAATGATACTACTTGTATTACGCGGTCAATCGATATAAATTGCAAATAGACCTCCCATGGACTTCGAACTCATACGAGCGACTGTGTTACAAGTGGATTTGCTGCCAGGGGATAAAGATCTATGTTTATACTTTTGGTGTGTAATGTACTTTTTGTTCAACATATAAATCTTCCTTGTGAATGTCTATAAACCTAAATTTGTAAATTTGTGTGATAATTGACTGATCACACAACCCATGAAACAAAACCCAATGTTAAATCAACGTTTTTGAACGTCAATCGAATGTTTGAATGTTCTGTTTATACAACATCCGTTAAATGTTAAATCAACATTCTGAAACAACGTTGAATATGAGTTGTTGATATGCAACTTTCATTAGATGTTGTATCAACATTTTGATCCAACAATCAAATAGTGGAATATTGGTTGTTGATATGAAACATTCTTTAATGTTAAATCTGAATATTGAAAAAATGTTGATAAAAAAATTAAAAAATCTTTTCTGAATGTTGTTTAGACATTCTAATACCTCACCTTCAGCTTCTATATGTGAGCTCTTTAAGGTTTGTTTGCTCTACCCCATGCTGATTTTAATAAAATTCTATACATTAATATTTTCCAACAAGTTAAAACACTTACAATACAAACAATTATACAACTTCCCAATATAAAAGAACTCGCGTAGTAGGATCATGATATAGAATACTTCTAATCTTCTCAAATTGGAATTGTCACGCGCAGCCAAAGACCACATTACTTTTATTTTCATTTCTGAAAAACAACCGCATGCTGAGTGGCGATAACCTTCCTCGTTGCTTAAAAAGCCCTCAATTTGTTGTTCCCCTTCTTCTACATTTTAAATTATCAATTTGTGCATCAAATACGAGCTGCGTTTGCCGCACGCACATTCCATAAATACTCTTTAAATTCTTGCATTTGATATGCTAAGAAAAGTGTTGATACTTTGCATGGGAAATGTAGATTTCAAAATTATTTCCAGAAAATTAGAACCAGGTAATAACCCTAAATTCAAACGAGAACAAAGGTGAATACGGTACCGCCTTATTGTTGATTCTGAAATTCAGGGCTAACTAACCAATTAGCATTTGAATTAGTACCGTATTCCCCCGGAAACAACGGTATGCCGGTAAAGGCGAATCTGACTGGTCATTTTCCCGGCAAGCCGTTAAATTCAAATAGATGCCGTAAAATTCAATCTAGCAGTCGCTGCAACGTTGTACGTGTAGACCTTCCTCAGGCTATGGTCGACTGTGGTGGAAGTTCACAGTTGGCCAAAATGGTGAAAAATCCAAAAATCACACTTTTGAATTTCGATGGAAATTTGAGTTCGACTCGGCGGGAGCAAGGGCCCAGCTGCGGCCAGAAATAAGCGGGATTCCCGAAAAGTCGGCTCAAAATAAGCGGGATTCCCGTCGCCCGAAAAGTCGGCTCAAAATACTCGTTTTTCGAATACGCCGAGTAGCAGATCGTGTTCAGCATGCCTTGAATGGTACCCAACGATAAAATCAAATTTATAGCCCAGCAGCTAGTGTGTCTTACATGTGTATAGTCGGTGTATTACACGTCCCTGTGGCACCTGTGCTTGTGTTACTCAGTAACACCTTATGATAAGTAAATATGAGGCGAGCATGGGGTCAAAATGACTATACTTCCCACATGGTGTAGGAACATTATGTGTTGAGCTTTAGGCCGCCGATGTTGGGGACTGTCTTGTGTTGCATGGGCCATACGGCATCAGGGAGCGACTGTGACATGGCCTTTGACGACGATAGACCTCAATGTGACGCGACATTGGACCGGGGCTACGGTGAGTAACCAATCTGTGTTTATTTTCCAATTTCTGGCCCTGGGCTCTTAAAGTAGAAATAACGCGTGGTGTAAAGTGCGGAATGTGGGTCAACCCACTCAGGTCGCCACGTGGCTGTGGCATGACCATTTACACCTCTTTTTCTTCCCCTAATGTTTATTGCAGTTGTGTTGATTGCATTATGCTTTCCTGCATAGATGCAATCAATCTCTCTTGTTCCTTTTGGTTGTGGCAGACTTAAGTCAACCATATCCCTCAAGATATCACTATTGTGTTAAGCCTAAGCACATGAACCAAATAGGCCTAAGGTATGGAAATCGATCACATTTGCATATCTTAGCATTTATACAATTGTAAGTGTATTAATAAATTCTGATAATAAATTAAAACTATATTTGCATAATTTATTCTCGGTACATTTTTGGTGTTTTGTATCGTGTTTTATGCATGGTGGGTCGGATGATATTTTTCTATATCGATCTCGATTCCACATTGTCACAAATTTGGTCATTTTACGACATAATGACCTCATAATCACATGGGTCACAAAAAGTACTAAATAAAGCAAGAAAATCACAGCATATGACACACAGGTAAAATGAAAACATACTAAGTTCTAAGTTACTAAAATAACTGGAATCATATCCTGCAATGACAAATGGTAAGAATACAACTCATGTGCACATTGTATAAGGTAAATTAGTAAGATAAAAATTAAGAAAAACCCAGAACAATTTTTAAACACTAAAATACACTAAATGACTCTGTTTGTGATCTTAACAGACAGTCTGAACAATATAAATATACATTATTGTGCACATGTATACGGGGCCTTAAAAACAATAAACTATAAACTCCTTAACAGTGGAGACACATAACTTAAGAGACACTATCCAGTGATAATTGCAAACACTTAGCAATTGAAATATTCTAATTTACAATATGTCAACAAACGTTTCCGTCCAGTGCATCAAGATGTTTTAAAGTATTTTCTAATGTGTGACTTAAACATTTTCGCTTACTTGGTGATTCCATTTTTATTTAAAAAAAAGTTGATTGTTATAAGAGTGTGTCAATGTGGAATTTGATTAAACAAACGGATAACATTACATAATGGTTCCACCAATAAAATCACTGCAAGATGTTTTGTGACTATTTTGAGTGGAGTGGAGTGGTGAAGTAACATTCAGACTCTGATTCTGTTGGAGTCCCAGGTAGCTTAATGGTAAAGCACCCAACCAGCAATTGGAGGATCTGGGTTCAAGTCCCGGTCTGGGCTCCAATAGAGTCTGGACTGTTTGTTTTTCACCAAGTACTGTAGTTATGAGAACATTTAAGCCATTGATTTTCAATGTGTTCTCATGTTGTTTTCTGACTATTTTAAATTCACTTTATCCGGCATGCCAAATAATTCAAATTATTCAGCATCCTGGTCCTTGCTATTATTCGGCATGTCGTTGTTTCTGGGGAAATACAGTAAAATTAAAATTTACACTCAACTTTCAATTAAAAAAATGTTATCATCTATATAGTTTCCCAGTCTCTGTCTTTCTTTCTGTCCCGTAACGCTAACGTGATTGGCTATTGGCCTGTAACGTCATATGACAACGAATACAAATGGCGCGCAAATTGTATTTTCGATCTAAAAATCGTGTTTGGGCATATGACGTCATATGCGAATGGCGCCCAAATTACATTTTTCATCCAACAGTGTGTTTGATGGAAAATGCAATTTGGGCGCCATTTTCGCATATATGACGTCATATGCCCAAACACGATTTTTAGATCGAAAATACAATCGAAAATGACAATCCATCCAACAGTGTGTTTTGAGAAAATTTATTTATTGTGTGGTGGGCGTTATTATAATCGCAAAAATACAATTTGGGCGCCATTTTGCATCATACGACCAATGACGTTAGCGTTACGGGACAGACAGAGACAGCGAAACTATATATATGAAGTTTTGCTGTTGTGATTTTTTTTTAGATTTTATTTTATTTTATTGTATTTATAATGATTTATTTTTCTAGCACCGTGGATTTTCCACGGGATGCTTCTAGTAATGTTAATAATGTTATAATGAGAAAATTCAAAAATGATACCAAATTGCTTTAAATTTTTTTTTGGTTGACTGACTAAAATTAAATTGCGTCTTCTTAAACTTTGTTTGTAGTTTGTATTTAATTGCAAATACAATTACAACACTCGTTGCCTGTTGATTATAGACATTTGTTCTTTTTATTCCATATACTTCTACAAGAATAGAAGCAGAGAATAGACGGTTTGCGCTTTCACGAACGAGATTTTATTACGAACGTGAAATAAAATAATAAAAATGAAATAAATTCATTTTTATTAATTATCTCGTGTCTTGTAATTAAAATCATTGTTTCAGATTGCGCTTGCAGAAACAATTAAACACGAACGACAACGAAATAAACAAATAAACGAGAAACATGACTTTATACAGAAAATGTATAAATTATGTGTGTCTAATGCCATGTTTATATAAAAAATAGTTAGTTGCAAACAAATTTCTAAGCTAGATGACTAAAAACCTACCGAAAATACAACAAGCCGATGAAAAACAAGATGGATGCCACGCTCGCTTCAAATTACAGAACAATGCACATGTGCGAATTTTGATGCACACTGCGCATGTGCAGTGCATTCGTATATCAACTTATATAGAAAAGAATTGAAAAATAAATCTCGTATACCGGTATTCATAATACGAATGTTAAATTAAATATGAGATTAATTTTTAAAATCTTGTATTTATATAACATTCGTAATTAAAAATATTACGTTCGTGAAAGCACAAACCGTCTAATAATAACCCTCAGAAGCCTATTCTATGGGTCAATTGACACAGGTAATAGTTCTGAATACAAATTTTTTTTCAAAAAATTTTTCAAAAAATCTGAAATTTTCTGGAGCTGTTCAAAAAGTGGTTTTACATACACTCAATTTATTTGGTAATTTTCAGACTTATAAAAAAAAGTTACTGTAAAGAGAAAATATGAGCCCCTTAAAATCTCAGCTTAAAATGTTTGCTGTTTTCACTGCATTTTTTTCTCTTTAGTGAGAGCGCTTTTAAAATACAACGCCACCTATATGCAAAGTAGAGAATAAACAGAGCACATGCGGCTCATGTTCAGTTCACATTTCGTATCAATTGCAATTAATTGCACTAATTGGAATTAAAATTAAGTTAATATACACAATTATTATAAATAAATAATTAATCACCTTGCATGCTGTTCAAATGATCACATTTTGACCGAGTGTCTTGATTTTTACAATCAGTGACACCTAGCGTCAGTTGGTAAAACCATAGTAACAGCACTAAAGCGCTTCAACTCAGAGTATATAAAACATGTCAATTGATACCACTAATAGGTCTTTGCGTTGACCCAAAATGTTAGTTGTCTGAGGGTTAAAAGCACTTCTCTTATTCCAGAGCTTTCAAATGGCTGTAGGGCTGCAAATTTTAAAGAAGTGCCATGCAAATTTCTTTTTTTAGGCTTGTGAATTTGTTTAAGATCTGGGTGTAAGAATACAATTTGTAAATCTGATTTTATTATCCCGTTGTAGCCTTCAGCAGTATATAGAGTGCTGTACTGTATAATCTTCTTATAC
Organism: Strigamia maritima; assembly: GCA_000239455.1. Taxonomy (NCBI): domain Eukaryota; kingdom Metazoa; phylum Arthropoda; class Chilopoda; order Geophilomorpha; family Linotaeniidae; genus Strigamia; species Strigamia maritima. The sequence continues at coordinate 79,455 of JH430968.1, read as the reverse complement.
AGCATACTATAAAGGAAACTAAACAATGCTTTTTAACAATTAGCCAACTGCGAATATAACAAAAGTACCTTTCAAATCTTTAAGACTTACCAATCTTAAAAGTTATCGGAACATCTCCAAAAAAATCATTTTGTATCTCAAACAACTCATTTAAGCTTGGTGAGAGACATTGTTGAAACAGGGCACAGTTTCTGACTTCACAGCTAGTATTCCCCATGTTAAATGAATGGGATATACATCACACCTGGTAACAATCGCGTAAATTCTCGATTTGATCTCGCTTTTCTCTCACTTTTTCATATTGTCGTCTGCTCGTTTTCACAACTTCAGCATTGGGTTTAAAACCTTTAATTCAAAATTTTTTAAGGGAAACAATGCTTGATTCAATCCCACGAAACAAGACCAAGTCAAAAAAACATTCAGATAATATTTTTTACAAACTTCGACATGTTGATTTAATATAAGAAAGTCTTTTTTTAATCAACATTTTTTCAACATTCAAACATAACATTGAACATTGAACATTGAACATTGATTTTACATTAAACGAATGTTGCATATCAACAACCGATATTTCCACTGTTTGATTGCTGTATCAAAATATTCATACAACATCTAATGAACATTCATTAGATGTTGTATCAATATTTTGATACAACAATCAAACAGTGGAAATATCGGTTGTTGATATGCAATATTCGTTTAATGTTAAATCAACATTTTGTTATGTTTGAGTGTTGAAAAAAAGTTGATGAAAAATGACATTCTTATATTGAATCAACATTTCGAATGTTTGTAAAAAATGTTGTTTACATATTTTCTTGTTTCGTGGGATCGACCAATAAAACCTGTGATTTTGTAAACCCTTTAACAATCATGGTTTACAATAATATTTTCTCAATGACAATTTAATAGAATAAAATTTAACTACTTCATCAAAAACCATAGTACTGGTGACCAATACCAAAAGTCATCCAGTGCTTTCGATCATTCACTGGTCTTCCTCAGTTGTTCTCGATGAATGACAAATGAGTTGGTGATAACATACCTATATAACATAGGTATTCTAAACGTTTTCACAACATTACATATGGAGCATGAAAAAACCATTTTTAAGGTATTCATCCATTCCAAATCATCCGTTGTAAATAAATGCATAATCAATTCAATTCATACTGATTTCCTCCCAGCACTGTACAGTGAATAAAAAGAGAATAGTAAATTTATGATATATTTAAGTCCTTTAACTGATTGGAGGAATAATCGAAATTTGCAGAACTTTCTTCAAGAGCAAAAATCAAAATGGCGAAATTATACATTTGTCTTTCTTTAGTTCACGCAACATTTGATGCACAAAAAGTGAATACAAAACACAAATGCAAAGCCAAAATAAAATCTTTTGTTTCTATTTTAAGCTGGAAAAAATGCTTGTGCCACTGTGCCATGCCACTATACTGCTAACACAAAATCGCGCGCGATTTTTCCAACTGATTAAGCATGCTCTCAACCCAACCCCACCCCACCCCACCCCACCCCATCCGACTTGGTTAGCTCACGTATACATGCATGTTTGTATGTTTTCCATATGAGATATGCAAAAGAAGTAATCTCGCAGCACATTTGCAACCTGATTCTTTCCAGTTTGTGATCCAATTTACCATACATTTCAAAAACTTTTTCAATTCACCCATAAACTTTTGAAATGTTTGTAACCCTGTGTTGTGTACAGTCGTGGCAGAGGAAACTATACGATAAACTAAATATTTTATTGGATAAAAGTCGATAATCAATTTGTAAATTTGTATTTCATATTTGGTAAATTGGTTACGACATCACATTTTTTTTTGTCCATTGGATCAAGCATCGATTAAAACCCCGAGGGGGTAATTATTCAAAAAATAGGGGATCCATAACATATGATGCAGATTTGCTAGGGCAGGGAGAAAGTTATTTGGGAGAGTCCGAGCGCCGGAAGTGAGGGTCTAGCCGAAATTTTGAAAGGTCATCTATTATTTCATTAAATTTTTGCATTGGATTTGCTGGAGGATTCAGCGTGTATTTCTTGTTTCAACTGACTTATGTGGATTTACATTGGGGTTGGTGGATTTGGAGTGGATTTATATTTTATACAGTATTTAGTGGATTTTTTCCATGATTTGGATGTGAATGTGTATGGATTTGCGTGAATTCGTAAAGCTTTGCTTGGATTTGTGGAATTGCTTAGATTTGCGTGAATTTGCTGGGATTTCTAGTATATGTGTGGTCTAAGTGGATTTGGTGGATTTGAGAGATTTATAAATACCAAATCTCACAAGGGACGAGATTTGGTCGAATGATAACCCCCTCGTAAAACTCCCACAAATAATTTTTCAGAGATTTTTGAAAAATATTAAACCCAATGCTGAATTTGTCGAGCAGGACGACAATATGAAAAGTGAGAGCTAAAAGCGAGACCAAATCGAGAATTTACGCAATTTTTATCAGTTGTGACTACAACTACCAGCTGCGTCATTAGAAACAGCGCTTTGCCAGCAGCGGCCAACAATGTCCTTCACCAAGCTAAAATGAGCTGTTCGGGATACAACATTTTTTTTTTAAAGGTGTTCCGAAAACTTTAAAAAATAAATAAAAATCATTTAAGCCATTTTAAGAAATGGAAAAAATTATTCATGTATAAAATGTTTGATGTCGTAAACCCTTTGAAAGGGACATAGAACATTACAGGATTAAACAAATGAACAAATTCAAGCCTCGTGTTCTTAGGTTAAAGTGGCAAATTAGAAACTTCGAAATGGAGTTTGTACACCCAAAGCTTACGTAATCATCATGTTAGCACAGAATATCAAAAGGTGCCAACCTTTGTACATCAGGCTTATGTGCATTCTCAATTTAAAAAAAAAATTAATTAATTGTGTAAAGGTTAGGTGAACTGACCATTAATCTTGTTTATAATTTGAAAAAAAAACATTTTCTGAAAAAAAAATTATATTTTTTATACTTCAAGTTATTATCTATAAATCTAAATAATTTTGTTTCTATTGAAATTTACTGTAAAGAATTTGAACAGTTGCAGTCTAGTTTTTACTGATTTGTGGCCTTCATCTTCATTTTAGGATCCCATCTGGTTCTGATCTTGCCTCTGCACAACCAAATACTGTTATAAAAGTAGAAAAATAAAAATAAAAATAAAGTGAAAACAATTTTTTCCTTTCTACAGGACCAAATTAAATCTAATATGTTAAAATTACTCAATTAGTCAAGTTCCAATTACTTTTTACCTCACCAAATACACTCTGAATCTAATTATGTCTAGCTAGAGTACTAAGTGAATTTCTTAAGACATTTGTGATGTAAATTTTCAACTTCAATTATGTTTTTGCCCCAACTCAGCCGAGAAGTTTTAAAGGTGCCCACTCAAATTCTGGACGCGCAACTACGGAACAAAAAAAAAAAGAATAAATGCATAAAAGCTAAAAGCAAAACTATAAAAACTTTTTTTTGTGTGTGTGTTATTGTTATACCCACTCAAAGACGACTACGTGTCAAGCCTCTTGTGACTGCGCTGCGTTGGCCCTGGTTCCTCGAACCAATTTCTCTCGTTCACCTTCATCTGCATGTATTAAAAAAAAATTTTATTCTTATTTTAGAATTGAAAATCGATTTGAAATCAATTACCATCGTTTTCGATCTTAGAATGCAATATGCACATCGGCCACTTAGCTTACGCAGCAACTTGCGCACATGCCATAGGGATAAAGTTTAAAAAAGCCGTCACCAGAAGTCATCATTACTTGGTTCTGTAATGGACTGTTAGAAGGTAGATTCAGTTTGATTCCGCCACGTAAGCACTTTGAAATTGACATCAAATCAAATGCGTGCGTTCCATTAGAATGAGTTCAATGTCTTCCTGAGTCATCCACACTTCTCTAGGGTGCATCGTAAAGTGCCACGCGTGCCCCTGGTGGCAGACACGAAGCCTATTTCCGGTAGTGTGCGGTATTGGGCGGAGATGGGATGGTCGTGAATAAAACATGGCGGCCTTCACTTACTTGTCGTTTCGTGATTTCTTTTCTTTCTTTTTTTTATACCTAGAACGAAAAGGTAAAAACTTAATGTGCGACCGCGAGCTCGTTTTTGGACAACCATTTGCATAATAAAGAACAAAAAGGTAAAGTATATTGGATAAAGTTAATTATTCACGAATGTGAAAATTTGAATTTTTTCAAACACGAAACTTACTGTGAGAAGTGAACTTTTTTGCATTGTACCGAAAGTATATATTGTGGTATCTTATTTTAATCCTCTAGTCAAGCTGAGTCGAAAAATCCAAAAAATATGCGCAACAATACAAAAACCCAAATGTAATTAATTTTTTAAAATATTTACAAGCGTTTTTGTTTGTTAACAATGACACGCACATTTTTGGACTACAAAGCAATGATTTTTCGACTCAGCTCGACTAGAGGATTAAAATAAGATACCATAATATATACTTTCAGCTATTGTTGGTTTGCAAAGCCACGGTTTATTAAGTTTGAATTTAAAGGTTATAGAATTTTTTTTCGAGTAAACAATTTTGATTCTTAAGTGAAAAGCCAAGAAAAAAGCTAGTTGCAGTAATAAAAAGTCAAAGTTAAAGTTTAGTACTAGCACTCGGGGGAATTGGTTGAGCCACATGGAGCAAGAAACATGTTTAAATTTGATAAGACAAGTCTGCAAGGTCCACACATTTTATTACTATTCTACTCCTATATCTTCATGTGACCACATGTTTAGAATCCATGACCTGTGTACAAACTAAAACTCCGAGCCCAAAATGTCAATTCAATAATATTTCACATCGTGACACGATGCACACATTGGAAAAATGAAGTAATATTATTATATTTACCATATTTTGTCGAATTAGTGCTGTGATGGCGCTTATTGCAAACTGTTGCTGTGCATGGGCGCCGCGGCGGGATTTCAAGGATGGCGCTTAAAAAGTTGCGTTTAGCTATCCGAACGTATTAAAAACATTTGCATGTGCTATACAGTACTGTGTGTTTGTGGTGATTGACGGGATTTTGGTGATTTAACGAGATTTTGGTGATTCAACGGGATTTTGGGTTGGGTTAAACGGGGTTTCACTGGTCATTAAAACTTTAAAAACTTCTATATATTAAATATATTGGAAGCGAAGTGATGGGCTATCTGCTTGTATTCCAAATGTTGTTAATATTACAAAAAAATAAAATGTACTCAAATTTAAAGCAGAATGTACTTAACTTTAAAATTAATCAAAAATAAAAGTTTCTTATTGTTATTAAAAATAAGTTCTCATCAAAAATGAATTCTTAACTAAAAATATATTTTATAAACATTTCTTTTCGCGGTAGTAATTAAATCTGAGCACACTTGATGTTTAAACCACAATATAGAATTGATTGCAGCACTGTGCACATTCAGTTTGTTTAATAATGTACATAGAAGTTTGAACGCTTTAATTCTAATTAGTACATTCCATTAATTGTAATTATACAAAATTTACAAACACATAAGTAATTCATAAAACAGAAATTTAGTCGGTAGAGCTTTTAATCTTCTTTATTTTTTCCCCAAAATCAAACGATTTTTTACTCCTTTCAAATATCCTATTAGCTAAATAAGCAGATTAAAACTGCTTAATGCTTTGAGATTTTTTTCTTATTACTTTTACAGTAAAGGATTAGTGTAGAGATTAAATACATAATACAGAGTTTGCGGCATGTGCTTTTCCCTTATAATTATAACTTTTTTTTATGGTTATAAATATTGTTTAAAAAAATGTCCAGTTTTTAGTACTCACTTTTCTAATCTGTGCATTAAAAATTTGACTTTTTTCTTTTGTGTAACATTATTTATAACCAAAAAAAGTTATAATTATAAAGGAGAATCTAACTCATAAAAACTATCGACGAGAGCGTACGCACGGATTCGTTGAATTCGAATTTCTGGTCGAATCTCATTGGTCGGCGCGCCTATTGTTTTGATTATTTAGCACCATGAAAAATATCCAAAAATAAATTTGTTTTATCCACTTCTGAAACAATTAGCCGTCAGAGCGAGCCACTCCACCCCAATCCCAAAATGGCGATGGCGCGATGTTTTACGGGATTTCACGAGATTTCGCGAGATTCCGCGAGATTTTACGAGATTTTGCGAGATTTTATGGGATTCTACAGGATTTACATTCGGTCGGGTAATTTGTTAAAATCCCGTGAATCTCGTGGAATCCCGTAAAATCTCGCGGAATCTCATAAAATCTCGTGAAATTTTGTGAAAGCCCATGAAATCTCGCGAAATCTTGTAGAATCTTGCGAAATCTCGTAAAGTCCTTTGAGAAATATAGATATAGATTTGTTATCTATTGCTCATTTATGATTAAACTAGCAGTAATGTGTCAAAAGTGACGGTTTGTTTTCAGTCGCCTTTGTGTACCATCAATTGTGATCAGTGGTCCCTGAAAACCTGAAAACTAATCTCACTCACTGCGCTTCACAAGATTAGTCCTAAAGCCTGCGTCGGGCTAACCTAACCTGGTTTAAATATGTGCTCAAACAGACACATCATTGGACTGCACGCGCCTGAGGTGTTTTAGATTGGTACACTATATTCCCTAGTAGAGTTATGAGTTTCCCACTATAATTATAGCTATACTGGGAGATTTTAAAAAGTGAGTAAAAAAATTATTTATGTACTCTTAGCACAGTTTTTCTCTCAGATTGATTTTAAGTAGAAAAATTTAAATTTGGATAAAATAAACAGGCATTTTACTTTCTCAAACAATTGCAGGAAAAGTAACAATACTTTTGTTGCCAAAAAATTATTCATACTCGAAATAAAAATTGAGATAAAAAACAAAATTTAGTAGCAAGTTGGCTCTCCCTTATTCTTAATCACTTCTTGTAATCTGTTGAACAAGTTTTGAACAGTAACCAATTCAATTTCATTCCAGGCATTCAAAATAATTTCTTTGAACATTGTTTTGCTATATTTTTTCTCCAGTAAGTCCCAAACATGCTCGATAGGATTTAAATCTGAGCTCTGGGCTACCCAATCAATTACTTTAAACACTTTTTGGGGTTTCAAACTACCTCTTTGAGCTGATTTAGACATTCTAATTTGTACTCTTCTTTGGAGGGCTTCCAGACGTTATAATTGCCATCAGAGCCATATGTAACCTAAACTTGGTTAGGTTAGATGAAAGTAAATTTGACCTGTTTAGCCATTATAAAGTCTGGAAAACCTCCAAAGAAGAATACAAATTAGAATGTCTAAAACCCACAGTCAAACATAGAGGTGGCTATGATGGTGTGGAGATACTGCTCTGCTTCAAGGGTCTATTCTCTGGTATTTATTGACGAAATAATGTACAAAGAAGATTTAGAGACTTAAAAAAATGTAGTTAAATCAGAATCAGCTCTAAAATAAGTGGGTCATAATCGAGGAAATTATGTGTTTTAGCAAGACAACCACCCAAAACATACCTTAAAAATAGTAAAGAGGTGGTGTGAAACACAAAAAAAGTGTTTAATTGGGTAGCCAAGAGCCCAGATTTAAATCCTATCGAGCATGTTTGGGACTTACTGGAGAGAAAAATAGCAAAACAATGTCCAAAAAATAAAAAAATAGCTCAAAGAAATTATTTTGAATGTCTGGAATGAAATTGCATTGGTTACTGTTCAAAAACTTGTTCAACAGATTACAAGAAGTGATTAAGAATAAGAGAGAGCCAACTTGCTACTAAATTTTGTTTATCTCAATTTTTATTTTGAGTGTGAATAATTGTTTGGCAACAAGAGTATTGTTACTTTCCTTTTGTTAATTATTTTTTTGTGTATTTATTCTTTGACTTATTCAATCATAAATATCTTAATAGAATAATAAAATGCAATTGTTTAGAAAAGTAAAATCCAAATTTAAATTTTTCAACCTAAAATCAATCTGAGAGAAAAACTGTGCTACCATCTTCACCCGAAAATAACACCCGAGGAAGGGGGGGGTGTTATATTAGTGTGCGGACATAAAACTTTATTTGTTGGTTTTAGATTATAACCCCTGGGTGTTAATACATTAGTGTGCATACATAAAACTGTAGGAAAAACGTTTCTAGACTATCCTGCATTAAATTAATACATCAATAAAATAAATTTTCTATTTTCATTTACTACATTTTAATTTTTTATTTATTATTTTCAAATGATCAAATATAACACCCGGGTGCTGTATTCGATTTTTTAAAAAAATTTAAAAAATTCTGGCTTTTAAGAAAAAATCGAAATACAACACAGGGTGTTATTTTCGGGTGAAGATGGTATAGGAATATGAATAATTTTTTTACTTACTGTAAGAGAAAAGTTGCTGCTGTAAACTCTGTATGTAATATATTGTTAGTGCATCCAATACAAGTAACTTATTATCATATATTGTTGTTACAAATTGTGGACATCTTTATGATATAATTAAATTTAGATTTTATTTACTAACTTTTGAAAATATATGCAGTATAGAATTTTCAACTCTGGAAATACAAAGCTATATGTACGCAGTATAATGTATATTGCCACATTTAATTATGTGGCGTGTTCAATTCAGGTGTTTTGTTGTCTGTTGGGTTTGTTCAGTGACAAGATTCATGTAAAAATCTCTCGCATTATTTGATAGTGATATCAACATGGCCTGCAAAAGAAAATATAATTCACTTTATACAAACTCTTGTTGAACAATAGCTAACAAAAAACACAAAAAACACAAAGAAAGAAACAGCATGCAAAACATGTGTATATGAAAATAAAATTTTTAAATTGCAGATAAAGAGGTTTATTTGAAAAATAAATTTGATACACCTATATTTCTGATTTCTGTATGTTTTATTTATGTTTGTACTAACACTATCTGTGCTGTTAAATGTTTCTTGACTTGTGCATTAATATTCCGGGTATTATTATGTGGTGATACCACTAAGTCTACACATAAAGTGAAAAAAGCCATTGCCCAAACAACCTTTGAATTTTTTTTTGTGACACTATGCGAAAATGAAGGCGACTTAAAACCCTCCACTTTGCTGAACAAGGATTTCTTTTCTGTCAAAATTTTTTTTGTTAAACTGACTAATCGCGCTGCCTAGCATTATCTTTGGCTATACTAAATACTGAAGCTTATATACAAGTAGTAGTTAATTGACATCGCCATTCCATTCAGTTAATATGTGTGTAATAAAAAATGAAACATCAACACTTTGTTAGGAACTTCACACAAAAATAAAATTTTCTTTAATTATGGAATTATGGAAAAACGTTGCCAATAAAATTTTTATTCCGGGATCTGATACTGCAGGAAAGGAAATAAAGTTTGATAATAATTTGTTTTCAATGGCAATATGATATGCGAGTACAGAATATAAATTTCACTATTTCATCTAAAACCACAGTATAGGATACTAGTGACCAATAACTGGTCATCTATAGTTTTTCAGTCATTGTTTTTCTCTTTAACAGTTTCTTTCGTGATTTAAAGCCAAGGCTTAGTCATTTAAATTTGAATTTTTTGCAATTGTAGCATTTTCTTTATCTCTTGCCTGCCTGCACTTTCAAGTTGTAGTTTAAGCACTTGTAAAAGCAAAAGGTGATGAAGGTTTGACGCTTTTAACCTTTCTAAAGCAATGACACTAGGTGCGTTCAATTTGAATTAGAGAAATTAACTTAGTTGATTTAAACTCATTACATGTGACGTTTTGGACGTCATAGTTATGGCAAATGACTCGCTTAAGGCAATTAATCTCAGTTAAGTTGCGTTCAATATTGCTGAACTGAATAAAATTCTTAAGTGTGTAGTTGACTTTGTGACCGTGTCACGACCCAGGCGCACGGCAACGGCCCGCATCATGTCCCCCAGTGGACTGGTCGGACATGACCACTTCCGGTCAAGACAGGAAGTCAGGGAAGGCAGGTAGAGGCAGAGCGGATCCAGGGACAGCAGTTGTTAGTGAGCCAGCAACCAGTGCAGTCATGCATTGGCCAAGCTCTGCCAACTCCCTGGTTTCCCCTACGAAGCCCGGGTTCCCAGTTCTCTGGGCCCCGTCTCCATGAGCGAGAACAGTGGCTGCAAGTCCGTAGATCGGGTTGCAGCATGGTTATTGTTAGTTCGGCCACACGGTCCTTGGTTCAACCGCCATGGCCCGCGGGTCGGGTTTGATTAGCACATACCGGTGGTACAGACATGAGTAGCAGGTGGAGGCTGACGCTGACCCCTAGACAACTGTAATAAAGGCCAAACACCCAAATACAGCGTCGTCTATGCTAATTATATGACGAAGGCGTCCAGTGCAGTCCGCTTATTCTCCCAAGTTAGGACTGTGCAAACCGCCCCAGTCACAACTTAAAGTGGCAGGATGTGATGTATTTGACGTCATATTCATCTGAAACCTCCTACTTTAGACATCTTTACTTAAGATACGAATTAGGTATCTCGGCAGTTAAGTTAATTTCTCTAAATGAAATTGAACGCACCTAGTCCGATGAGCACATCAAGTATTATTTAGATGGGTTGTGGGAGGTAGATAGAAACGGTATTGAGACTGCATCACGAAAAAATACATAGATCAATTCTCCACATGGCTTCACATTTCAAAATCTTTATTGATGTTGAAAGAAGAGAAACTTTCTCATCTTTCTGTTTTAGGTTCATGTAAAAATTTATTAAATGCATACTAAATCCAATCAATAAAATACATGTTTTCATGATATTATTATATATACTGTATATACTCGCGTATAAGTCGAGGATTTTTGGACCAAATCTTTTATTTTATTATTTTATTTTTTTTATTTAATTTTTTTTATTTGGTTCGATTTATACGCGGGTCAATAGCCGTTTAAGTTTAAATAATAAAAAAAATAAAAATTTCGGGGGGTCGAATTCAATGGTTTTTGACCC